>JAQQAC010014596.1:24502709-24535100 GCA_029783875.1 Phataginus tricuspis | reverse complement strand
CTTGAAAACCTAGAAGAAATGGACAACTTCTTAGAAAAATACAACCTTCCAAGACTGACCAAGCAAGAAACAGAAAAACTAAACAGACCAATCACAAGGAACGAAATTGAATCGGTAATCAATAAACTACCCAAGAACAAAACCCCCGGGCCAGATAGATTCACCTCTGAATTCTACCAGACATATAGAGAAGAAATAACACCCATTCTCCTTAAAGTTTTTCAAAAAAACAGAAGAGGAGGGAATACTTCCAAACTCATTCTATGAAGCTAGCATCACTCTAATACCAAAACCAGGCAAAGACATCACCAGAAAAGGAAATTACAGACCAATACCCCTGATGAATGTAGATGCAAAAATACTCAACAAAATATTAACAAACTGAATTCAAAAATACATCGTGAGGATCATACACCATGATCAAGTGGGATTCATCCCAGGGATGCAAGGATGGTACAACATTCGAAAATCCATCAACATCATCCACCACATCAACATAAAGAAGAACAAAAATCACATGAACATCTCCATAGATGCTGAAAAGCATTTGACAAAATTCAGCATCCATTCATGATTAAAACTCTCAACAAAATGGGTATAGATGGCAAGTACCTCAACATCATAAAGGCCATATATGACAAACCCACAGCTAACATCATACTTAACAGCGAGAAGCTGAAAGCTTTTCATCTAAGATCTGGAACAAGACAAGGATGCCCACTCTCTCCACTGTTATTCAACATAGCACTGGAGGTCCTAGCCACGGCAATCAGACAAAACAAAGACATACAAGGCATCCAGATTGGTAAAGAAGAAGTCAAATTGTCACTGTTTGCAGATGACATGATATTGTGCATAAAAAACCCTAAAGACTCCACTCCAAAACTACTAGAACTAATATCTGAATTCAGCAAAGTTGCAGGATACAAAATTAACACACAGAAATCTGTTGGTTTCCTATACACTAATGATGAACTAACAGAAAGAGAAATCAGAAAAACAGTTCCATTCACAATTGCATCAAAAAGAATAAAATACCTAGGAATAAACCTAACCAAGGAAGTGAAAGACCTGTACTCTGAAAACTACAAGACACTCCTAAGAGAAAATAAAGAGGACACTAACAAATGGAAATGCATCCTGTGCTCTTGGCTAGGAAGAATAAATATTGTCAAAATGGCTATAGTACCTAAAGCAATCTACAGATTCAACGCAATCCCTATCAAACTACCAACAGCTTTCTTCAATGAACTGGAGCAAATGATTCTAAAATTAATATGGAACCACAAAAGACCCCGAATAGCCAAAGGAATCCTGAGTAAGAGGAATAAAACCGGGGGAATTACGCTCCCTGACTTAAGCTCTACTACAAAGCCACAGTAATCAAGACAATTTGGTATTGACACAAAAACAGACCCACAGACCAGTGGAACAGAATAGAAAATCCAAACATTAACCCAAACATATACAGTCAATTAATAGTTGATAAAGGAGCCTTGGATATACATTGGGGAGATGACAGCCTCTTCAGCAGCTGGTGTTGGAAAAACTGGACAGCTACATGTAAGAGAATGAAACTGAACTGCTGTCTAACCCCATACACAAAGGTAAACTCAAGGTGGATCAAAGACCTGAATGTAAGTCATGAAACCATAAAACTCTTAGAAAAAAACAGAGGCAAAAATCTCTTGGACATAAACATGAGCGACTTCTTCATGAACATATGCCCCCAGGCAAGGGAAACAAAAGCAAAAATGAACGAATGGGACTATATCAAGTTGAAAAGCTTCTGTACATCAAAGGACACCATCAGTAGAACAAAAAGACATCCTACAGTATGGGAAAATATATTCATAAATGATGCATCTGATAAGGGGTTGACATCCAAAATATACAAAGAACTCATGCACCTTAACAAACAAAAAACAAATAATCCAATTAAGAAATGGGCACAGGGCATGAATAGACACTTCTCTAAAGAAGAAATTCAGATGGCCAATAGGCACATGAAAAGATGCTCCATATCGCTGATCATTAGAGAAATGCAGATTAAAACCACTATGAGATATCACCTCACACCAGTGAGTATGGCCAACATCCAAAACACAAACAACAGCAAATGTTGGCGAGGATGTGGAGAAAAGGGAACCCTCCTACACTGCTGGTGGGAATGCAAATTAGTTCAACCATTGTGGAAAGCAGTATGACGGTTCCTCAAAAACCTCCAAATAGAAATACCATTTGACCCAGGAATCCCACTCCTAGGAATTTACCCTAAGAATGCAGCAGTCCAGTTTCAAAAAGACATATGCACCCCTATGTTTATCGCAGCACTATTTACAATAGCCAAGAAATGGAAGCAACCTAAGTGTCCATCAGTAGATGAATGGATAAAGAAGAGGTGGTACATATACACAATGGAATATTACGCAGCCATAAGAAGAAAATAAATCATACCATTTGCAACAACATGGATGGAGCTAGAGGGTATTATGCTCAGTGAAATAAGCCAGGCAGAAAAAGACAAGTATCAAATGATTTCACTCGTATGTGGAGTATAAGAACAAAGAAAAAAACTGAAGGAACAAAACAGCAGCAGACTCACAGAACCCAGGAATGGACTAATAGTTACCAAAGGGAAAGAGACTGGGGAAGATGGGTGGGAAGGGAGGTTTAAGAGGGAAAAAGGGGCATTACGATTAGCAGATGTAATGTTTGGGGGGCACGGGGTGGGCTGTACAACTCAGAAGAGAATTAGTGATTCTGTAGCATGTCACTACCGCTGACGGACAGTGAGTGTAATGGGGTTGTTGGGGGTACCTGATGAAGGGGGTAGTTTAATAACCATAATATTGCACATGTAATTGTAGATTATTGATACCAAAATAAAGTATAAAAAAAAGAAAAAAACCGCACTTTGCACTGGGTCCCTACCTCTATGTCATAGCCTGGGGCGGGAGCCCCTGTCACTCTGCATGCTCATCCCTGTAACAGCATCAATCACGCCCTATTATAGTTATGGGGGAAGTGCTCATGGGCTCTATGCCCCTTGGGTGAAGGAAACATGCCCATATGTCTTGGAATCTTTAGTGCCCAGTAACTTATAAAGCATCTGGTACACAGTGGGTGTTCAATAAATAGCACCAACTGAATGGACCAAAGAAACTCAGGCTCATAGGCTCATAAAGCTCTACCTGATTTTCCAACTTGGAAAAAGACATTGAAAAATTTGCTCATAGACAATCCAGCAGAGGTAATTGAATCAAAGGAAGAGATTTCTGGGTTCTCCTTCTACAGTTGTACTGTCTCTGGAAGTTGCTGGAAACAAAGATGTGCTAAGCAAAAGAAATATTTTTTCTTTTATTCCTGTCTCTACAATCCGATTCATAGCTCATTGCGACCCCCACACATTCAAGAAATTTTCACTACCTTCATGTGTCCAAGATTGCTCTGCACAGAACTCCAAAGAACATCACATAAAAAAGTGATACATTCTATGAACTTCATGGTGGACTTGCCTCCTTTTGTTCATTGTGCTTTGGGGTTCTATCTGTGGGGTGCTTATAGTGTAACTGTGACCATTACCAAGTAAATAAAAATGATTATCAAACTACAAAGAACCCTTGGGCTGATGGCTGATAACATTTTTAAAATTTTGCAGCTTTAGTTCCTACATTAATGCAGAGGAGTAAGTAATGCAAAACTTTAGGCACTGTGACAAGATTTGTGAATAACAGGATTCCTTTGGTTGTAAATAAAAACCCAAACCTGGCAGGCTTAAACAGGGACAAAGGACATTATTTACTCACAGTTAAAAGAATCCAGAGGAAATCCAGCTTCAAGCTAGATTGAAATGAAATGATTAAGGTCGTCTTCTCCTGTGCCTCAGATATGTCTCTCCCTGTATTTGCTTCACTCCCAGGTGCCGTCTTGTGGCCCCCACAGCCCCAGGGTCAGTATCCCCGAGTCCATATTAAATATAGAAGAAGAAAATGTTTCCTCCTGGAATCACCTGTCAGTCCTGGGATTTATTCTGATCTGGCCAACTTGAGTCAGGCTCCCTCCTTCACCCGTCCCTATGGTTTTCTGGGTTGGCTGCCCCAGGGCCCAGGCCTGTGATACTGTAACTCTGGAGAAAGGAAATCCAGGGGCAAAATACCTCTAAAACCGAAATCAGTTAAAGGGAGAAATAAAGTTTAAAACAGTCCATTGCTTACAAACTGTGGTTCGGGGCTGTTTCTCTTTCTTGCTTGGGCAGAAGCAAGCCAGCCCTTTCCCTAACCTCTCAGGTTGAGATAAGCCCTTTGTCACCCAGGTAATTACCCATTAATATGGAGATGAACTATTTTTATCCACCCCTGAGGAATGCCTGTTGATATGCAGATGGCTAAAGCCAGGAGAGATATTCTGGAAATATTACAATTTTACCCACAGACACTTGCTCTATTTTGGAGGTTGGGGGCAGAGGCAGGACCCAAGTCACCCTTCCACAGGAGGGGCACGACCCAAATAAACAAAACAAGGAAGGATGGATATTGGTGGCTAAAAGTCAAAGTCCACTCCATGGAGATAAAGGTGGAGGTACAGCTGGACTATTCTCTGAGTCTATCAAAGCACAGATATCATGTTTTGATCATCGTTCAGGCCAGCTCTACATAATGTACTCCTTTCTCACTAGGTCCTTAAAGTTTGGGAGATGGCTCTCTTTTACAGGGTGAAATAACAATAAGTCCTTGATTGGAGTAAAGGGTGAAGGTACTTTCCATATGCATGTGCCTTCTTTTTGAGCATCCTTTGTAACCCCTAATGCTATGCTAATACAAAGAGGATGTGTTCTAATGACTGCTTCTTTGTCAGAACTTCTTGGTTGGAAGCCAAACAAGGAAACAGGAGAAGGGCTGGAGCCAGGGGCTCTGCAGCCCTGGGTAGGAGTGGGAAGCATCCGGGTCTGGAAGGAGCTGGGATGTAGGGACAGCTCAGCCTCTCTGCTCTGATGGGCCCTGCAAACATGAAACAGAAAATTCATCACTGATTCACACATTACAAAATGTATTACAAAATACGTCAAACACGCAAATAAATCACTGATTTATGCGTTAGTGTCAGTGAGCTTCTTCTCTGGTGCAAGCATTGGTTAATAGATCCTTTCTGACTTGCATGATGAGATAAGGGTGATCAATAAAAGGAATAATATCACTAATAGTTAATGTTGGAGTTTCCTAGATGCTTCCTATGCTAATTTCCTTTGCATTCATTAATGACCTAATTCTGTACAATGAATTTTATGACTCATTACTATTTATTATACTTATTTTACAGAGGAAGGAATAAAATCAATGAGAGGTTAACCAGCATGCCCACAATCACACAGATAGTAGTTGACAGACCCAGGGCCTTCCTGAGGGTCAGTCTACTTTCAGAGTTTGGGTTCAGTAGACTGGGTGTGCCAGGAGGGAGCTGGGAAGAGGACAGAGGTCACGGATTTGTTAACATTGTCTACCAGAAAAATTGTTTACATTCAACAGAATCAGGCAGCTTCCAGTGAGGGCTTTGTGTTCTCTCTCCTTTTTTTGTTATATAGCAAAGCTGGGCACGTGAGGATGTCACTGTACTTTAAATTCTTAGTGTTGACTTCCAAGTAGATCACGCCAGGTGGACACCAAGCAGAAGGGACTTGAGATGGGAAGGATGGGACAAGAGATGTGGAAAACTAGTTTTCCTCCAGCCCTAAAGAGCCTCCCCCAGCCTCTTCTCCCGTGTGGGTCTGTGGTTTCCTTTGTCTTCAGGTGGCGACTGTGGAAATTCCAGCACAGGTATTTATTTTTTAATTTTGTTTTCGCTGAAGCAAGATGGTGAATGGGACCACTTAAATTTTGTCATGTGCTTTACTAATGCAGGCAAAGGACTAAGAATCAGACTGACACTTTGGAGAACACTTTCTTAGCAGATTGTTTTGACATTTGCCAATATACAAACAGAAAGCTTTGTCATGGCGATTTCTCCCCAAATGCTATTTCTGCGCAGTTATACTAAAAGAGGCAGAGCGATGTTGACATCTGCCAGAATGTGGTTAAGGTACAACTCACCCTAAACCCAGTGTGAGCACTATGGCTCTTTCTCTATTTACTAAAAACGAAATGTGTACAAGAGTTCGGATCTGGAGGCAAGTTGTACCTGCAGTTCTCACAGCTATAGTGTTGTTAGTACAGCACCCGATCACTGTCAAGCCTGGACTTGGTTTAACTGTTTTGAAGACCGCGAGCCTCTGCTGCATGCACTCAGTCATCATTTGAAAGTAGACTGAGGGGCTGTCGTGTGTTCTTAGAATGGCTTTTCCTGGAACTGTTAGGTTTCCATGTGAATTCCAAAATAATCTGTAGCATTCAGCTGCTGGGAAGGAGCTTGGAGTTTTTGTTAGGGATGGGCACGGCCTAAAGTCTCCAGTGCTTGGTGATGACAGAGCTGGTGCTAGAACTAGTGCCTCCTCTCAACAGTTACTTGGTCTTGCCCACCCGGCCCCACCCTTTCAAGAAGAGCGTTTCTCTGGAAGGAGTTCCTGCCCAATCATTGTAACCAAAATAACAGCTTTAAACAAAACATCTTCTATGTACTATGCGGAACACTCAATGGCCACTGGCTTGCCTGGACTCCTCCCACTCAGAATCACTCTCTGGGCTTGATTGTAGTTGTTGTGGAGGACACACCATGAGTCTTCAACACAGACCTAGCTGGGACTGGACAGAAGCCATCACGGAGCAAAGTGGCCGTATATTGTCACCTGAGCCTTCTGTTGCTCTGTGTATTCTTATTTATTTAACTAATGGAATCTCATTGGCGGAAGCACAACTGTGCTGTGTAAAGGAAAGTCTTTCTGGAGTCTAAGTCGTCTGGCTCAGTCACTTACCAGCTTGTGTGACTGTGGGCAAGTTACTGAATCTCTCCGCACCTCAGATTCCCTCATCTATAAATCATCATCATAAGAGGAACTACCTTAGAGAAAGTCCCTGTGTAAGATAATGAGATCCTAGGTACTACATAGGCAAGTACCTGCAGCAGTAGAGCAGTGTCTGGCATATAGGAAGCATTCAACTTATGTTAATTATTGTTAGAGAAGTTATATAGATTATTTCTAGAATGTACATGTCTGGATCTCTTTCTTGACATGAATTTGACTATTTGGCTATAGTATAAATATCTAGGTATATGAAAAATGGACATATGCTAGGCATCTGAGACTATGTCTTATGATTGGAATCCTTCATTTGTTCCTTCAGTCATGCAATGCACAGACTCTGGCAGGCACTAGGCTAGGCTTTGAGAGTCTGGGAAAGACCAAGATAGATGTTTCCATGCACTCAAAGGCTATAGTCCAAAAGGGTGCATACCTGTCCCTAAAAAGGGGAGCATGAGGAGTCATGACAGTGTTAAGGTCTTTAGACTTGCTTCAGCCCAGGTCCAGGAAGGCCCTGGGGGTGGCTGGTCATTGTATTCTTTATAGGCAGGAGCTGTATGACATTTATCCATTGACCAATCAGTGGTGGCCAAGACTGGGGCTATCTAGTTCTGAAGGCATTTGTGAGGGAGTTTAAACTAGAGAAACTAAAAGTTTCTTTTCAAGAATGAGAGTCCATGAATCCATCCATCTCTGTACATTTACTGAGCATTTACCTAGGCCCATGCTAGGGTACAGGGTAGGCAGAATGGGACTTGGAAGTAGAAAATAAGAGACAGTACAGAGAATGCTTATTCTCAAGGAACTTGTAATCTTTTGTTGGGAAGACAAAGTGCATAAATATGAATAGACAAGGGTAGGCTATCCCTGACTTAGATTAAGTGAAATTTGTATCTGTCCCTTTCACTAGAATAGCCCAACTAGACAGCATAGTTTTCCCTCTGAGGTGTCCAGACCTGCCGGCTACCCCTGCCTGGGGTGAGATGCCCTTCTTAGAGAGCAGGGAGGCCCTTCAAGCTTCCACAAGGCCATGCCTACTCAGGAGCTTTGATGGGCCCATCGCTTCCCCAGGCTTCTCTTTTTCAGCTCTCTGGCCTTGGCAGCATGAGTCATTGCCTGGCTACGGGCCCTCAGCATATTGCCAAGACTTAGCATTCATATCACAGTGTTTGCCATATGCCCTATAGATTGGGCTACATCTTATGTTTCAGTCATCTACTTCTGTATTACAAACTACCCCAGAACGTAATGCCTTCAAACTACAGCCACTTAACTTCCCACCGTTCTGGGGGTTGGGTATTCAGGTGGGGCTGGTAGGTGCAGCTGGCCTCCTCTCCATGGGGCGCTGCCTGGGGCAGCTGAGCTGGGGCTGGGAGCCATGATAGCCTCCCTCGCGTGTCTGGGGCCTTGATCCTGGCTGTCAGGTGGGGTGTCTCATTCCTCCTCCACGTACTTTCTGTCTCACCAGCAGTCTGTCATCATTCAGTAGTCTCGCTAGAGCCTTCTTACTTGATAGCTGCCTTCCAAGAAGGAAAAAATAGAAAGTGCAATATCTTTTAAGGCCTACCCCAGGAGTGACCCAGCAACACTTCAGCTAAAGCAAGACACAGGGATGCCCAGATTCAAGAGAGGAGAATAAACTCCACCCCTTGGTGGCAGGAACAGGAAAGCTAGGCTTGCAGAAGAGCCTGAGGATGGAGGAATGCTGTAGTCATCTTTGGTAACATCCCATCTCTCCACACTTAGCATGCACCTGCAATGTAGTAGCTGCTCAGTAGTAACTAGAACTGGTATTTAATGAGCTTCACTTCTCTGCATTTACATGTATTATGTTGTTTAATCCCCATGACTTTGTGGTGTTATTAGCTCCATTTTGCTGAGCAAACTCAAGCTTGGAGATATTAGGAAAATTGCCCAAGTTTATTAAACTGGTAAAATGTGGCAATAGAAATAAGACTCAGCAGCTTGGCTCCAGATATTCAGCACTGAACACTACAGAAAGAATGGATGGTCAGGTTTTAGGTGGTTCACTTTTCCTTGGGGTCATTTGTCACCATGACAGCTTTGTGGCTGCTTCTCTTGTTACCTTGTTCAACTTGAAGGCGGTAGATGGCACTTGATAGGTGGAATTCCTTGGAAATCAGAAGGGACAAGAGCATGCCATGCAAGCTGGGCTCTAGCTTCGAACCCACTCCCAACATCCCTTGTCCTTTTCCAGATGGAAACATCTCTGCTGCCCATGCTCCACAAAAATCGGTTCCCCGAAAGCAAAGCCCTTCTGTGATGTGACACCAGTTGGTGGTATGATTTTCACATTTTAGTGAGATTGTTTTCATAAACTTTAATTCATTTGCATTCAGTATTATGAGATTATGCCCTTCCTACATTTTTGGAATTAATATTTCACTTTTTGAAATAGATTGTAAAAACAGACTATAGATGTTTTCTGGTAAAGATGCCTGGCAACAAAAATTTTGATAGCCTTATTTTCATTATCAAAATATGCCAATTTCAGCATTCTACTGGCTCTTTGCAGTCCCAAAGTCTGGGATCCTTTGCTTCAGTAGAAGATGGAGGCAGGGTGGTGGGGTCATTAGGAGCATGGGTCGAGGGTGGAGTGCTAACTCCTACTACCCGCCTTAGAACATGGAGAATCTCACACTGCCTTTCTTCTGACTGTTCCTAAGCCTTGCTAATGCCTCAGCAAAGTGAGTTAGGGATTGTTGTGACAATCTGATGCCATCATTTGCAGAAAACACTTTCTTAAAGGCAGATTCGTTATATAGTAATGCAATATAAATGTGAGAGAAAAAAATCTTATTATTACCGATCTTTATGAGATTCCTATACACAATGATAATGGGCATGCCTATAACTATTGTGCCCAGCTGGTCCTGGCCAAACAATTAACATTCCGAAGCCAGCTCCGTGAAGACAGAGATGTAGAGATGCAGAAACATCTGCGACTAGCTGAGAGCCTTATAAATTCTTGAAACAAAATTAAGCTATCAGAATAAAAGGTCTTTTGTCCTTAAATCCTCAAGCCAACTGATGAATTACATCTTGGTTCTCAAGAGTCCTAGCTAAAAGATTTGAATTGCAGCCAAATGCCATTCTTTAAAAGAAATACGTGAACAATGACATTTTATCAGAAAGATTTTAAGATTTTAAAAATTGTGTCTAGTGAAGGAGATTCTAGTTGACAGTGAGTGAGCAATTCTCATGCCCTCCTTGGCTATCCCCTTCCGATCACCTAAGCCAGGGGCCAGAGGAAGCCAAGCACATATACGACATTGCATCCCTGGGTAGGAGCCTGGGTATCTGAGTGAGAGTGGTAGAACTCCAAGGCCCCAGAGACCTAGCACCTCTATAATGTGTGTCATGCCTCCTTTGTATATTATCCTAAAAGGACCTCTAGGTCTCCCAGGTCCTGGAACCATGGGACTAGATGTCTGGTGTGCTGGCTTCCTGCCCTGCCCTGAGGCTGGATGAAGGCAGACCTCTCTGCTGAGCAACGCCAGGCAACAAAGACTTTCTTCTGGTGTCTCATATAGGCCAGACACTTTGATAGCAGGAACCTGCACCTCCAACTGCTCATGAGGTTGCTACTGCTCAACGTTCCTTGGCAATCTGGCTGGAGCCCTAAGGGGGAAGAGAAACAGGAGCAGGCAAAGAAAATCTAAGCGGCAACCACAGAGAGGGGTGGTGGACTGAACTCAGAACAGGTGGCCAAGGAAGACAAATAAATTAAAACCTGAACAATAAAAGGAACACAAAACCAGACATTTGGGGATGAGAAAATGATTTTTTTTAATTTAAAAATTCACTAGGTCATTGAAAGGACAGGGCTGTTGAGAACAAGAAGTACTGATCTGGAAGATCAAATGGAAGAAAGACTTTAAAACAGAGGGCAGAGGGACAAAGTAATCTTAATAAAAGAGAGGTGGTTGATGAATTAATAAGAAAAATGTGACTGATTATTAATGTAGAGAAAATAAAGCCTTATCAGGCCTGAGTTGGTGAGGGCTGGGTGAGTGGGAGGTTGCTCATCAGACTTCCCAGGAACCTGAGGATGCAGTCTTAGGGAAGTTCAGATATCATAGGACAAGAATGTGTCAGTTATGCCATGTCACAAAAGGCAGGAGATAGGTATGCAAAAGTATTAGCCTTTTTCATGTTTGATCTTGCTGTTCTTTTCGTTGGCATGGGAGGCTGTGCCCACTGCAGACACAAGCAGCATGTTTTGTTTTGATGCCAAGAAGATGGAACCATTGGTTAGGTATTAAAGAACCTTTTAAATAGTAAGAATAGTTGAAAAACTGAAGTGCATCATCTGGGGCTGGTTGAGATACCATCCCTCCCAGTGTTGAAAGGAAGAATTGAAAATAGTGCAGTCATTTGGCTTCAGAATGCCAGCTGACAGAGTCATGAGTTCCCTTGCTTGGGAAATAATGTGACTTTGGCAGTTTTTTCAATATTTTGTTGGTCTCATTGCAAAGTTTATTAGCAGATCATTAGCCACTTGATTTGGCCATGAATTTTTAAAAATTTAATCTTTGAAATGGTTGCTGTCACAGAAGGAGCTCTGGGAAGGCTTACATGTGCTCTTTGTGTGGCACGAAGGGTGCACAAGGATACAGCAGAAGAGGGTAATGGCTGTCCATCAAAATTGTTCTGCCTATGTTTATACCAGTTAGACTATAGCTCCCAGCATCCCTTGCAGTTAGGTGTGAATGAAAGCTTTCCATAGAATGGGGACAGAGCAAATGTGTGTCATTTCTAAGCTTAGCCCATAAAAATATTTCATTTATATCCCTTCAAGCCCTATCCCTGCAAGGCCTTAAAGGAAGGCAGAACTTTAAGATGGAGGGAGTCTGGGTCTCTGAATCTCCTGGCGGGGAGAGTTGCCTTCTCACCAGGACCACCTGCATTGCCCCTTATGTCTCAACTCATTGAAATGTTAGTGCTTATTTGTTACAGCAGCTGGCAATACCCTAACTAAGATAGGGCCTGTGGAACTGGCCACTGTATGTGCTCCATGGAAATTTTGCCTTGAGATATTTAGAATTATTTTCCAAAGACAGGTATCAATTATGTATTGTCTACAAGCTGCGCTGTTTTTGCCCTCCCCACCACCCCCAGTGTATCTTTGCACTCCCACATTCCTGTCCCCTCCAAAGACATCAGAATCAAATAATTATTTGGAAAGGAATTTTAGGCATACTGCATTTAAAAAATGGTGCATGGATCCACGACATTTGCTGGGTGGGACCTCTGCCAACCTCTGGGATATAGATGCAGCTCCTGTTCTCTGTTTACTTGTCACTGGACTCTAAGCCAAGGAAATGTCAGTGTTGAACACCTTCAATGGTAGGGAACTTTGTCCCTTCAATAGTCATCCATTTGATTGTAAAATAACTATAATAATTAGGAACGTCTTCCTAATATTGAATATTAATCCATCTGTAATATCTACTAATTGGATCTAACTCTAATAGCCATCTAAAAGTTGGAGACATTTTTCTTACCATTAGAATTTCTCTTCTTCGGGCTAGACATACTGAGATCCTTCTTTCATTCCTAATTGCCTTGGCTTTGAGGGACTTCCTGTCTCCTGCAGGAAAATTCCAGAATGTTCCTGCAGGTTATGCCCCATTTGTGGATTATGAAATCAGTTATGTTTTGCCCAGATTTTTGTTAAAAGAGTGAAACAAATGGAATGAATGGAATGAAGCAGAACAGGAAGGAATAGCTCAGGTGACCATAGCTCCTCCAGAGGCGTGTGGGGTCAGAGTTTGATTCAGTGCCTCAGCAGTGTCATCAGGGACCCAGGTTTCATCTGTCACTCACAGCTTGAGCATCATTCTTAGGCTAATTCCTTCCAGAATCCTTAACGTGCTTATTATGTCCATCTAGTGTGGAAACTCAGCTTCTTGATTTTATTTCAAAAGTAAGGAGAACCTTCTTGGATTTTGTTTTCCAGAACTGGGTCTCATTCAGTCCTGCCTTTGGATTGAAATAAATTCCCTCAAGAAGGAATGGAAGTAATAGATACTGGGGAGTCACACTCAGTGTCTGCTACAACCAGTGTGACTGTGACATGCAGTGGAGACAGTAGGAAGCAAGCCTGGAGAGAAGGAAACCATTTAAAATGTCATGAGTATCTCCCTACCAGGCATATTCCTCCTCCTCACGACGTGTCCACATCCTTGCATCCTGCAAAGCCTGGCTTACGGCTCATTCTCCGTAAGATCTTGTCGTACTACTTCAGCTCACACTGCTCCTACTCTCCGGATTCTTGCTGTTGTCTGAACCATGCCGTTTCAGCATGTCTCAGTCCCAGCCATTTAAGGTTTACGTTTCTATTTTATTATTAGATATGTGATGGCAGAAATCATGCTATATACTTCCCTATACCTCCTACAAGGCCAGACCATTCTTCCTTGATTGGGCTAATTCATTTTGATGAATTACCTTTTCTAATATTGGCAGACTGCCAGAAATTCAACATATTTGAAATGCTTTATTTGAGGTCTGGGAAGGATCATGGAAAACTTAGCTCCTCCAGGTGCTGTTCCCTGCAAGCATGGACTCACAGCAAATAACTTGGTCCTTGAGTTTCAGCAACATAAAGTCTCCCCTCCCCAACTTTTTTGGCCACAGCTGCTACCCGGCAAACCTCCCCTCTTCTTCTAGAAGATGGATATTTCATCTAACCCATTTGACAGGAATAAGGGTTAAAGAGCAATGCAATATTAGTATGAAATGCATAGTTATAGATATAACTGTGAGTTTGGAAGGCATTGTACGAACCACAGACATTTTGAATCCCTTTTTCTATGGAATGAGAAAATAGGTCTGCGGATAGTGTTTAGTGGGATCTGAAATCTCAACACAAACACTCTACTTAAAGCGAGACCTGTATTGATTCTACCAGGAACGATTTCCACTAAGAGACATTTTGGATTTGTGGCCACCCAAGTTGAGTTACAATGCATGTACACAGATGTTATCAATATGTCACTGGGTCATCTACTTCAATCTGTTAGAATTCCAAGTTTTAACTGAATGAGGAAACTTAGTATTCAGGGAATTAATGATCTTCCCCCTGAAGAGTTATAATCAGAAGATCTTGTCTTTGCACTCATGTGTGAACCAAAATCCAATGATTTTCCCTCCCTAATTCTTTACAGCCTTTGCTTTGGTCAGAATAATCTTAGATGAGTTTTATAAAACTGAAGATAGAAGTCTTAACTGCTTATCATTTCAAAGGAACTATCTATTAATCCAGTCAAATTTGAGGATATTTTATTACTAGACCACTTATAAACATTTGCGTTAAAAGAAAGGTAATAGCTGCAACCAGGCACTTGACTCAATTGGTATTTAATATATATATAATATATATTACATATATTATTATATATTCAGTTTTTTTCCCAGAGTGGAAGATCAAAGAGCTTGCTGGTCAGTGAATGAGAGAATAAATAAAATAGAGCATATGTTTGTTTGTTACAGCTTGTGTTCCATAATTCCCTGACAGTTTCCCCAGAGCTTTACTGAGACATAATTGACAAATAACATTGTGTAAACTTAAGATGTTTAATATGTTGATTTGATACATTTATGTATTGTAAACATTACACCATAGCATTAGCTAACACCTCAAACTCTTCATATAATTACTGTCCTTTTTGGTGGTGAGAACATTTAAAATCTATTCTCTTAGCAACATTCAAGTATATGATACAATATTATTAGCTTTAATCACCAAGTTGTACATTAGATCCCTATAACGTGTCCATCTTATAACTAGAAGTTTGTACCCTTTGACCAATATCTCCCCACTGCCCCTACCCTCCCACCCACTAGTAACCACCACTTTACTTTCTGTTTCCCTGAGTTTAGCTTTTTTAGATTCCACCTATAAATGATATTATACAATATTTCTCTTTCTTTATCTGATTTATCTCACTTAGCACAGTGCTTTCAAGGTTCATCCATATTCTCACAAATGGAAGGATTTCTTTATCATGGCTGAATAATATTCCATTGTTTATTTATACCACATTTTTTTATTCATTCATCTGTTGATAGTTAAGTAGTTTCCATATCTGGGTTATTGTGAATAATGCTACAATGAACACCTGAATGCAGATACCTCTAAAAAATTCCTAATTTCAATTCTTTTGGGTATATACCCAGAAGTAAGATTGCTGGATTATGTAGCTCTATCTCTAGGTTTTTGAGGAAATTCCATACTGTCTTCTGTAGTGGCTGTACCAGTTTTCATTCCTACCCACAGTGCACTAGGATTCCCTTTTCTCCATATCCTTGCCAAAACTTGTTATTTCTTATCTTTTGATAACAGCTTTTTAATAGGCATGAGTTGATTTCTCATTGTGGTTTTGATTTGCATTTCCCTGATAATTAGTGACATTGAGCAAAATTTCATGTACCTGTTGGCCATCTGTATGTCTTCTTTGGAGAACTGTCTATTCAATTCTTCTGCCCAGTTTAAAGGAAGTTGGTTTGTTTGCTTTGCTATTGAGTTGAATGAGTTCTTTACATATTTTGGATACATATTTAATATTCTGGACTCTTTATCAGACGTGTGATTTGCAAATATTTCCTGCCATTCACTGGTTACCTTTTTGTTTTGCTAATTGTTTCTTTTGCTGTGCAGAAACTTTTTCATTTTATTTAGTCCTACTTACTTGTTTTTGCTTTCATTTCTTGTGCTTTTGTTGTCATATCCAGCAAACAGTTGCCAAGACCAAACTCAAAAAGCTTTTTCCCTGTTTTCTTCTAGTAGTTTTATGATTTTCAGTCTTAAAAAGTCCTTAACCCATTTCAAGTTCATTTTTTTGTGAGTGGTATAAGATAGGGAGCAAATTTCAAATTAATCCAGTTTTCCCAGCACTGTTTCTTGAAGAGACTATCCTTTCCTTATTGAGTAGTCTTGGCTCCCATGTTAAAGATTAGTTAACTGTATATGTAGGAATTTATTTCTGGGCACTCAGTTCTGTTCCATTGGTCTATGTGTCTATAGACTATGTTTTTCTTCTGGCTTTTATCTTTTTTCTCAGGATTGCTTTGGCTATTCAGGGTCTTTTGTGGTTCCATACAGATTTTAGGTTGTCTTCTCTTAGTTTTTTGTTCTTTCATATAAACTTTTTTAAAACTGAGGTACATTTGATAAAATGTACAAATCTTAGTGTATAGCTCAATGAATTTTTATGTGTATATAATCATGAAACCATCACCCACATCAAGATACCAAGTATTCTAATTTTTTCCCTTTCACCTATTTAATCCTCTATCCACCTTCCTCCCACAGAGCAAACAGCAGTCTGCTTTGTGTGTCTATGCGTCTATTTCTTTTTTGTTTGTTCATTTATTTTGTTATTTACATTCCCCATACAAGTGAAATTATTTTCTAATTTTGTGAACAATGATATTTAAATTTTGATAGGGATAGATGACTTTGGGTAATATGGACATTTTAATAATATTAATTCTTTTGATCTATGAACACGGGCTATCTTTCCAATTGTTTGAGTCTTCAATTTATTTCATCAAAATCTTACAGTTTTCAGTGTGAAGATCCTTTCATAGTTAAATTTATTCCCAAGTGTTTTATTGTTTCTGTTGTTTTGTGAATGTTTCTTTATTTTTTTTCAGATGTTTTGTTGTTAGAGTATAGAAACCTAACTTGCTTTCTGTGTGTTTATTTTGTATCTTGCAACTTTACCAAGTTAATTGATTTGTTCTAGCAGTTTTTTTGTGGAGTCATTAAGATTTTCTATATATCAGAGCATGTCACCTGCAAAAAACCCACAATTTTACTTTTTCCTTTCTTCTTTTGTTGCCTTTTATTTCTTTTCCTTGCCTGTTCACTATGGCTAAGACTTCCAGTACTATTACTACTGAATAGGAGTTATGAGAGTGGACACCCTTGTCTTGTTCCTGATCATAAAGAAAAAGCTTTCAGCCTTCACCATTCAGGGTGATGCTAGCTGTGGGTTTGTCATATATGGCCTTTATTATGTTGGAGTCTGTTCCTTCCATACCCAAATTGTTCAGCATTTTTATTAACAAAGGACGTTGTATTTTGTCAAATGCTTATTCTGCATCTATTAATATGATCACATGGTTTTTATGTTTCATTCTATTAATGTGATGTATCAAATTTATTGATTTGCATATGTTAAATCATCCTTGCATCCCAGGGATAAATCCCACTTGATCATGTGAATGATACTTTTAACATGTTGTTGAATTTGGTTGGCTAATGTTTTGTTGAGAATTTTTGTATCTATATTCATAAGGGTATTGTCTGTAATATTCTGGATTTTTCTTTTGAAAGAGAAAAAGATTGATATTGATTCAGAAATTACAATTTGACAAACCAAATCCCATTTCTATAAGTCAGATACATGAGGAAGACAGTTACATCTAAAAAAGTAACAGTTGCCAAGATTTATTGAATACATAATCTATGCTAAGCACTTGTTTGCACTGTATTCACTAATAATCACAAGAACTTTTATGAGCTGTCCAAGTTATTATATTTGGAATATTCTATAATAAATATGTTTTAATGTATTTAATTTTTTCCACTACTGATAAGCATTTCAATATTTTCCAAATTTTTCATTAGAAACTATACTATAATAAACATCCTTGTTCAGTTCTGCAGGAATTATTCTGGGACAGACACTGAGAAATGAAGTTGCTGCATCAAGAGACATTGATTTTAAGCATGTCAGTATATACTGCCAAATTTCATTCCTTCCTACATCCACTGTCCAGGTTTTCCTTAATCACATTTAGTACTTTAACATTTAAATTTCTTATTCTGAACCACTGTGTAAATGCCTATTTTATCATTATTCCTAGAAATATGGTGGCTTAAAGTTTTGGATGAATCTTTCATAGAACAGCATATTTTAAAATGTTGGAGAGAATATTATAACCAAATAAAACTAAAGCCTCTTTTAATACATGGCTGAACTGGAAAAAAAAAAATCAGAGAATTCCTCAGAGACCAGAAATGAAAAGAAAATGTGAACCAGCGTGTTAGTGGACTGTGTCTTCTCTGGGTGTAGTTTTCAGTCATAAGTGGTCTCTAGCCAGGGTATTAGTGGGCCACATGTTCAAGGAACAGGTGAAAGAAGTAAAGCATGAGAATCGTTTATCATTCAGAAACCACTTAAGGCTGCCTCCTTTATGTGATGACCAGAAAGAGTGTCTGGTCTCGCAGAGGGAAGTGTTAAGGGAACTTCCTGGTTTGGACTTGACTCTGGCTGGAGCAGATAAAAAGGAAAATACTCACATTCAATAAGCTACCACAGATGTTAAAAGGATAATAAGTGGACACAACTAACAACACTACACACATAAATAACAGACAAAAGGAACCAATTCTTTAAAAACCACAACTACCAAAACTTACTCAAGATAAAATAATCTGAATAATCCTATAACTATTAAAGAAATTGAATTCATAGTTTAAAACTTCCAGAAAATGAAATCTTCGGGAACAGATGGTCTCAATGGTGGTTTCTTTCAAACATTAAACACCAATTCCAAACACCAATTTTATAATAACTTCCAGAAAATATGAAGGAATATATTCTAACCTACTTTATATTGTCAGCTTTACCTTAATTCCAAAAGTGGACAAAGAAAGTATAGAAAAAGAAATCCATAGACCAACTTTCTTCAGGAACATATGCAGAAATTGTCAGCAAAACAGTAGCAAATTGAATCTAGCAATATATGAAAATAAAAACACCACAACCAAGTGGGGTTTATTGCAGGAATGCAAGGCTGGTTCATATTTAAAAATTAATGTAATCCACCGTTATTAATAGTTTAAAAGAGAAAAACCGTATGGTCATATCATTTAATTCAGGAAAAACATTTAACAAATTTCAGCACCCATTTACTATTAAAAGCTGTCAGCATACTAGCAATATAAAAAAAGTAGGAGATGCAAGAAGGAATGCAGAATAAAGAAGAACATTAGACATTTGGATAAATCTAAATAATCATTGGCCAAAACAATGTCTAACTGTGGAGTTAATTCAAGATGGCACTAAAATATATAATAATTCTATATAAATCAAGAGATGAGGTATTGTAAAGAAAGCACACCAGGTTTCTTATATTATTCAGATGTTGACAAATTTAGACTTTGTGAAGTCAACTTTCCACGTTAAAGTTTTTTACAGTCATCCCTGAAAGAATAGCAACAGACTATAATTTTTATACTAGTGGAGGGCGACAAGGACATAAAGGAGAAAAACAAAATCTTAAGGAAATCACTTAAGAAATAAATGACAACAGATAATGATAATAACAGTAAAAAAACAACTGTAAAAATTACTTTTATAAAAAGGACAAATAAAAAATATAAAATAAGATTAAGAAATGTGTCTTTAGTCAGTAGGCCAGGTTGTATTGCAGTTATAAGCCATCCAGATAACCAACGGGGACTAGTTCCCAACAACAAATATTCATCCCTCGCTTCTTCTCCATCCATACCGCGCGTCCAGTGTGGCCGTGCCGCAACTCCTCAGCACTTCTGGTCCCAGGTTTGCAGAGCAGACTCTGTCCTAGAAGTTGCTGGGTGTTGTGATGGAGGAAAAGGAAGTGCAGCAAATTATTGCAAACGGCACGCTTAAGTTCCCCCACCTTTTCTGGGCAAGTCACATGGGTGCTGTGGCGTTCAGCCGGATGGATAGGATTAAAATCTCCTTCAGGGAAGGGTCACTTCAAAGATGGAAAGTAATATTTGATGAGTGTAATCTACCCCAAATAAATCCAAACATTTTCAGAAATCATATTTTATGTAAGTATACTAAGTTGTCCAGTGAATAGACAAAGGTCATCAGAAATGTGTCTTTTAAAAATCATTTTTTGTCTTTTACAGAAGTTCTACCTGTAACGTAAGGTCACAGAAAGACTGTCTTAAGATAGATAAAAATTTGGTTACTAACCAAAAAAAGCCTGGAGTAGCCATATTAACATGGGTCTAAACATATTTTAAGGCAAGAAGTATTACTAGAGAGTACTATGCATTGGAAAAAGTTAAATTTTAAATAGCATTGTCTTAATTATGTATTTTTAAAGTGTGTAATGCTTTAATGAAATTGAAAGACCTACAAAGAGAAATTTATAAATTCACCACCATAGTGCTAATCAGTAGACAAAATAAGATAGCAGGTTTGAACATTTCAGTTAATAAGTTGTGATCTTTAGTGAGTATATACATATATATTTATTAATATCTCTCTATATCTCTCTGTATATATACTCACTAGCATACATATGTAATTTTGTATATATTATAAAACACTGATGTATTTAGAGTATCAAAATCACCTTTTTAATGACACATGAAAATTTACAAAAAATTGATTATATACTAAGCCCTGAATGTAAGCCTTAATTACATTTGAATGATAGTTATCATTCAGAACATATTCTCCCACCACAGTGCAAATAATTCAGAAATAAGTAACAGAAAGATAACTAGAACAGATTCTTTAGAACAGCTTCTTATGTTTAGACATTATGTAAAAGTTCTAAATCCCTCATGGGCCAAAGAAGGAATCATAAATCATATGCCAAATAAGGAAATTCTTAGGCATGAAAGACAACGAACATAACGCATATAAAAACTTGTGGAATTATTTCTAAGATACATTTGAGAAACAGAAAATACAGATTGTTCCACAATCATTTAAAAAATGGAGCCAGTGGTTAAAAATTTTGACTGGGTAAGATCTATCAAATTTCAAGGACTGGATAGATCATTTAAGATGACATTACGATAGTTTAAGATAATAAAAAAATATTTATTTTAAGATATTAGATATTTAAGATCATAAAAAGAGGGTGCATTTGTCATTTTATGAAACTAAAATATTTCAGACCAAACTCACTTGTGAAAATAGATATAAAAATTCTAAACAGAACATTAGGAAAAAAATCCTCCAATGATCAAGTTGAGTTTATTCCAGGAATGCAAAGTCAATATTAGAAAATCTATTCATGTTAATATTCACATGGACAGATTAAAGGAGAAGAACTGGTCATTTTAATATTTAAAGAAAAAGTGGTAAAATTTAGCATCTACTTAAAATAAAAGCTCTTAGTAAATAGAAGAAACAAGGTTTCTACACAACAGTCCATATACTCATTAGTGATATCACAAGATAAATTCCCTTTGACACCATAAAGAAAGAAGACAAAGATAATTATTACCAGTTCCATTCAGCATAGTGCTGGAAGTTCTAGCCTGTGCAATAAAAGAAGATCATGAAAGAAGTGATTTAAGGTTTGCAAAAGAAGAAACAAGTCTATTATTATTTTTGGTGATATCGTTGTCTTCACAGAAACCCCTTCTAAAGAACTAACAAATTATTAAAATTAAGAAAAATGTCAAGACTTGCTATAATGCTATAGAAACTAAGACAAAGCGATACTGGAGAAGAATTAAATGAATGAAATAGAATGGAAATCCGGAATCAGACCAACTCAAACATGAAAATCTTACTTTTGACACAGGTTGCATTGCAAATTGAAGGAGAAAAGTTGAACTCTTTAATAAATGGTCTTGGGAAAATATATGCATATGGAAGAAAATTGAATCAATCCTTACCTCATATCATATCATATCAAAAATCAATTACACATAAATCAGGGGTTTAAAAGTGCAATACAAATTGCTAAAATTATTAAAAGAAACTAGAGAAGACTATCTTTATCACCTTAGGGACAGAAAGGGATTTTTAAAATGAGTTATAAAGAGCACAAACCATAGAAAGATTAGTAAATTTTACTGCATAAAAATTCCTAATATTAGCCATCAAGTATATTATTTCTTTCCATTTCCTTCTTTTAACTACCTAATAAATTCTAGGCCCATGATAGGCACTGGGGATTCAAAAGTTAAGAAAGCAGTGTAAGGAGGAAAAGATATATTTGGCAAATAATTTCAATTTTTGCAGCCTTATGAAGGAGGAATGCAGGGAGCCCTAATTTGTCTGGAGTACCAGGAAAGGTTTGTGTGGCCGAGAAGATAGGGCTGGAGGAACAAAGGGTGTGGAGATGGTTGGAATAGGGCCTCCCCCACACCCCCGTACTCCCCCCACCACGTCTGCCCTCGAAACCCCCACTGTGCCCCCTGCCCCAGGCTGAGGGGAGAGCTGACTCGGAGGCTCTGGGGACCTACTGCATGGGGCCCCAGTGAGGGGCAGGGCACAGGACAGACAGGAGAGGTGGCAAAGCATCTGGGGCCACGGCTAACACTCTGAACTTTACTAGAGCCTTGGGAGCCCTTTTTTTTTTTTCATCAAGGGAATGGGATGATGAGATTGCATTTTCAAACAACAAACCCAGTGACACCTGGAGAGTGGAGCAAGCCTGAGTGGATGCAGGTGGCATGCACATCTTCTTCCCTTTCCTTAGATTCCATATTCCAACTGTTTTATGAAGAAGTGAAGCAAGGCAGCTTTACAAATAACAAAATATTACATAAATAGTATAATTATAATGTCATAATAATAATGATTAATAATAATAATTATAGTTAATATTTCCAGAATACAGCATATGCCAGGAATAGTTCTAAAACTTCACAGATGTTAATGATTTTAACTTTCTTTTTTTGTCATATATATACTTTTAATTTAAGTATCATTGATATACAGTCTTATATTGGTTTCAAATATACAATACAGTGGTTCAAAAGTTACTCTTATTATTAATTCCTCATCCCCTCTAGTGTGGTTGCTAACTCTCATCATAAAGAGATGTTACAAAATCATTGGCTATATTCTCTATGCTATACTACTGTCCCCATGACCAACTTATAATGGTTGAAAATATTTGTGTCCCTTTATCTCCCCTCACCCTCCCACCCATCCACTCCACCCCCACCCCATGGTAACCACAAGTCACTTCTCAGTGTCTATGAGTTTACTGCTATTTTGTTCATTCTGTTTTGTTCTGATTTTATATTCCACAAATAAAGGAAATCATATAGTATTTTTCTTCTTTGCCTGGCTTATTTCACTGACCTTGACCCTCTAGCTCCATCCATGTTGTTGCAAATGGCAGGATTTCTTTTCTTTTTATGGCTAAATAATATTCCATTGTGTATATGTACCACATCATCTTTATCCATTCATCTACTGATGGACACTTAGGTTACTTCCATATCTTGGCTATTGTAAATAATGCTGCAATAAACATAGGGGTGCATATATCTGTGCAAATCAGGGATTTTGTTTTCTTCAGGTAAATTCTTAAAAGTGGAATTACTGGATTGAATGGTACTTCTATTTTTAGTTTTTTGAGGAACCTCCATACTGCTTTCCACAGAGGTTGTACCAATTTACATTCCCACCAACAGTGTAGGAGGATTCTGATTTCTCCACATCCTAACACTTGTTATTTCTTGTCTTTTGGATAGTGGCCACTTTAATGGGTGTGTGGTGATATCTCATTGTGGTTTTGATTTGTATTTCCCTAGTCATTAGTGATGTGGAGCATCTTTTCATGTGCCTGTTGGCCATCTGTATTTCTTCTTTGGAGAAGTGTCTGTTCAGGTTCTCTGCCCATTTTTAGATCAGATTATTTTTTTGTGTGTGTTGAGGCATATGAGTTGTTTATATATTTTGGATGTTAATCCTTATTGGATAAGGATTTTACGTTTCTTAGGAGGTGGATGCTATCATGATCCTAGGTGTATGGAAGGGAGTTCATTACCTTGTCCAAGGTGGCCCAGGGTGGGAATTAAACCTGGGCAGCCTGGCTTTAGAGTCTCTACTCTTAACCACTCTAATATATTGGCTAGAGTTAGGAGAAACAGTAAATCAATTCTTTGCATGCACTCTATTGGAAACCATTCTCAAACTCAACTAAGACCCAATGCTTTTTCTGGTATAAACACAGATATAGTCATGGGCATGATTCAGGCCCAGTGCTGGCCTGGCTGGCATAGTTAACCTAGCACTGAAATGTTGCCAAAATCAACAGATGGGCTCCTGAATACAGTGAAATAATAACTGGGGTGGACTCAGGCAGAAGTTTTAGGAAAATCATATTTATCCTCTTTGCCTGATTGTTCCAAATGTTGATCAGGCCTAGATTATTGCCTACCCATTTCCTTCAGCCATGGAGGCCAATGCTGAGATTGTGAGAATAATTTCTATGACACCCATGTTTTAGACATGAGCCAAATCACACACCTGCACAGGCACTAGTGCACAGGTGTGCACACATTACTCAGAGAAACGCTCACAGACCTCCTAGGCTTCCTAGGCTTTGGAAGACCTTGCCCTTTCAGAGGAGTTGTCCCAAGCCACTTTCCAGGAACAGTTAAGGGCCCATTTGTGCTTCCAGCTGCTTCCATCTACACACCCACCGGGCACCTTCCCAGGATCTGTGAGGTTCCATGAGGCCAGGAGGGCTCATTGTGGGAAACTTCAGGCTCGGGTGGCTGCTGGAAAGAAAGCACATGGTAAACATGGAAGTGGCTGCCCTTCTTGCGGTGGCTGTTGTCATAACATGTTCTTTGTTAGGTTGCCTCCTTTTCATTTACTGTTCTCTATCCATCATCAGCAGGGCTGCAGCCAGGGGTCCGGTCTATGAACTGCCTCTGATTAGCGTTGGGTCAGCTGTGCTCTGTCTGTTGTGATACCAAGCACACATGATCACTGATGGGAGACCAATGGCTTAGAAAGGGATGGCCAGCAAAAACAATTACAAAACACACGTAACAATGTCAATTTCCTTTGTGTGGGTCTGTAAGCACACACGTTGCCTCAGCTTTCTCTGAATGTCCAGTGATACCTATCATGGAATTGTTATTATTGTTTCTTTTTCTGAGATTTCCCACATAGTTTTTTTATTCAGTCCAATAACCAGTCAATTCAGCTGCCAACGGCCCTAAGCTTCAACATTGCCTTCCAAAGATGTCACTCTGTGTATCAAAAGACATGTAGACTCCTTGCCAGTTCAACTGCAGGAGGAAACTGATTGTGGCTGGTTCTTTTGTTCTGCTTTTTCATAATTGTATATGCACTGTTTAATTTGCAAAGCATTTCAACGTAAGACTATTTCATTTGCTCCTCTCAAAAGCTCCGTGAAGAGTATCCAAGTAATTTTCTCTAGGGAGACAGGGAAATAACACTTATTTACATAATTACACTTGTGTAAATCATTTTATTTTTCCAGTGCACATGCAATATGTCTTTGAAAGAGAATAAAGATTGAAGAAATACAGATAGAGGAAGAAGGATAAAGAAAATGGGGAAAATGTCAGCAACTGGTAAATCTGGCTGATAGCTTTTGGAATTCTTTGTTACTATGCTTGCAACTTTTCTGTATGTCTGAAATTTTATCAGAATAAAAAGTTATAATAATGGCATAAAAAGCATAAAGGCATGTAATTCTTGGGTAATGCTTAAAATGAGTAATTCCAACAAATTTGCTTGGAATTTCTCTAGGTTATAGGCTTTGCTTAAAATCATAGATTTAAAATATAATAGGATAAACTATACAAGAAATTATTATATAGTTGAAGCATGATATGCCTGTATATTCAGTTCATGGCTTTTATTGAAATATAAAACAAACTAAGCAAAATCTTTGAATTTTGTATGCAGGTGTGCAATTAGAGGGTGACTGCTGTTTTCTGAATAGAGTATATTCCATACATTAGAAGGTGTTAATTACCTTGTTAGGTATCCGTTCTATTTCTTACATACCATGAAATTCAACTGTTTTAAGTACATAATTCGACAGCTTTTACCAAATTTATAGAGTTGTTCAACCATCACTACAACCCAGTTTTAAAATGTTTCCATCATCCCAAAGCGATCCCTTGAGCCCATTTATAGTAAACCCCTGTTCTTACCCCCAGGCAAATACACTCTCTGTCTTTATAGATTTGCTTGTTCTGGACATTTTATATAAGTGGGATCATACACTATGAGGTCTTTCTCATCTGGCTTCTTTTGCTTAGCAGAAAATGTTTTTGAGGTCCATTACCCCTCCTTTTCTTGGGAATTTTCCTAGGCATAAGAAGTTATGCAGAGAATAAGCAAATACCTTATATTTACTCATGAATAAAGAAAGCAGGCCACTAATACATAGTAACAGGTCTCTCCCAGTTGAATCTGCAATGACAGAAACAGCCTGAGGAGATATGTTTTTCCAGATGAAAAAAATATTGGTTGACTGTCTACAGTATCTGACAGAAACCAGAAGGTTGTCATTGCTCTAATTTCTTAGCAAATACAGCAGAGACCTTGAGAGATAAATGACAGAGACACAGGTACTACACAGAGGATGCAAAACCAGCAGGATGCCTCATGTCTTCTACATTTCTTGGATGTAAAAAGAATTACAAAATCCCTTCCAAATGTGAGAATTTGTGGGCACAAATACATTACCATTTGTATTTTCAAAAGCAGTAGAATGGTGTAATAAATATCTCTTCAGTAAAAAAATAATGCAGTGTCTGGGACCTGACCCAGGTATCTAACCACCTCTAAATTCTTTCATTCCAAAAAAAGCAGTGACCCAAAAGAGGCAAATGTTTTGTGATCATGTCATCTGGTACCAAATGTGAGCTGTCAGGAAATGGTAGGACACAACTTGGTTTTAGAGAATACTGGTCTCAGGAAATAGTATTTAACAGAAATGTGTGATGCAAAACTATTATTAAGTGTTATCATTTTATAGTAACTTAAAACACTCAGGTTTATAAGAAAATGGAAAAAGCACATTAGGTTAAAAAGCCCAATGGGTAAATTTTTCTTATCAGTTTTACATAGTCTGAAAATGAATTTGCAATCTGTATACTCTTTTCCTTAAAAATGACAAAAGAAAATATCTTTCAATTATATGTATGCAGGTATATACTTTGTACTTTTCAGGACATCCTTGTTAAACTCTGGCCAGGGTTAGTCCGCAAGCCTTTGCTACAGAACTGAAGGTCAGCTGGAGGTGACGGCTCTTGTGAAGGGACCCAGCAGCGTCATCTGTTTGCTTTTGCTTCATCTTAGTTGTTCAGAATTTTCTTTCCATTTTAAGGGCTCTGATTCAGCAATAAACGTCTTGTCATCTATGAAAGTTATGAGATTTTCATATCAGCTATTTTATAGTCTGTTTTTGCCACTTTTTTTGCTTTACCTTCATCTCTCTTTCTAACTGAATTGCCTAGACTGTCATGGCATCACTGATAGTCGCTTTATAGTCGGGCTTCTGATACAGGAACCATGTGTCATGGGCAATCATACATTTGTCACATTGAGGTTATTTTTAAAATGAGCTATTTTAAAATAGGGGTACTGTATGGAAAATTCTCTAGCTTAGATGCCCCAGGCTTTTAGATATTTGAATAAAAGCTGTTTTACCAAGTCTTATTTTTGTTTATTGGTTTTCCTGGGACATCTTAATTCAGGATTAAAAATGTTTTGATTAAAAATGTCTACAGTATTTTATTCAGTCGTCAAGGAATTGTATGATTTCAGGAACGGAAATACGTTAGTCAGCACCTCACAAGATTAGGTTTCTGGGCTGAAGATCGGAAGCTGTAATAAGTCAATGTCTGAAGTTATAAGTCAGTGAGAATAACAAAGGCATTTAGGTTCAGCCGAACTTCAAACCCCACCAGTGGGACCTGACCATCTTCATTGGCTCCCATATGATAAAACCCACACAGGGGGAGACAAGGAGCAGCAGTGGCGCCCTTCGGCCGCGCCCGGTGACTGGCGCCCCCAGAGGTGAAAGACGCCACGTTGGACTGTTCTGTCATCACCATGAAAACTTGACTTCTTTCCCCAAAGAAACAGCCCAGCAAACTAACACACACAGGACTGAAGCTGGAGTTAATTGCTGCAGGGGAATAAGTGATCTAAGGGATCTTGGGAGTGGGCACAGCATCTCATTCCCTGAAGACATCACAGGGAGGGAGAAATCGTGTTATAAAAGGTCTAAACTTGAGGCTAGAAACTTGGGACTTTAGAACTTTTAGCACCGCGCCTAGAGGCTCCCATATAAATGGAATGTGTGGACACGGTTGGGGCCACCACTCTTTCCTGAGACTCAGCATCCACCTTGGCATGAGGCCCTGAGGAAGCGGCGCCCAGCTCCTGGCCAGCCTTGCAATGGGGCTCAGAGGCTTCCTTCCATTGGAAGTTTTGTAATTTTTAATTCTACAGTGTCCCTGCCTTATTCCTCTCCTCTTTGTCCATATTTAATTTTTCCCAGCCATCCCTCCTACTTGAAACCCGCAGAGGGTTACACAGACGTGGTAACACCCTCATTATCATTAGCAGCGGCGTCCGCCATCTTTGCTGTCCCTCTGAGGTGACCAGAGGGAGGCCCGTGAACAGCAATCACTGTGGAAGCCCGTGAGGCTCTGGGAGAGGACACTTTCACGCACCCTGAGTAAATAGATGACGTTTAAGAAAAGATGTCTCTACCTGTGCTTCCACGTGCGTGTTCCCTCCTCACCTGTTCTTTTGGGGAAACACCCAAACTATCTGCACAAACACAGCGCTCCCAGCCCGCGCCCACCTCAAACCGGACCCAGCTGTTCCATCGCTCTGCAGCGTGGGGCCAGCTAAACGACATCCGCCACCCCAAAGATCCAGTGATGAAATAATTTCCTCAAATTTTTCTGGGGTTGTTAACATCCCAATCCATTCTGAATTGGAAGACTGATAGCATTTATTAGGAATAAGTATGTATATTACATTTCACTTTGGAAGTTTTCTTCAGCATGACAGAAAAGCTGGCTTAACAGGAGCATAATTTTTTCTGTTTCATTAAGTACAAAAGTGAAGAAAGGTAGACAAGTCAGGATTTTAACTAATAATCTTATGTTCAACAATTCTCTCATTTGTGATGACTATTATACCTAGGAATAATAATAGTAATAGCTAACACTTATGGGTATTTACTATGACTTACGTCTTGCTTTCATGTATTAACTTTAATGACTTGTCAGTGGCTGCCTGAAGCATGGTGTTGAGATGGATTCTGAGACTTTGTCTAGGTTTGGTGAGAAGTGTGTTGGGTTGACTGATGTTTGCTTTGGGCACAAAAGGGAAGAATGATGGTACATACAAATATAGTCACATCCTATGGTTTTGTGTTATCAATAAAGATAGAATGTAACAAAGCACATTGGGAGAGATGCAGAGTGGTGTGAAGTTCAGATCAGAGATTCAGGAAAAGCATCAATATGGAGGTAGAATTGGACCTTCACTTTGACAGAGGTCAGGCTTTTTTGGGTGAAGTTGAGAGGAGAAAGAAAAGCAGTTTAAGCAGAGTGAATACTCTGAACAAGTCATTGGGGAAAGAAGATGTAGGCTGTGTTAATGAACAACCACTTGTTGGGTCCATCTGGTACTTATAAGGATAGTGGGAATCTAGCTAGGCAATAATTCAGGAGAAAAGTAGAGAGCGCTTCACTATTAATGGAAAATGGTTAGAAATTGGTAACTATTTAAGTTATTTTGTTGGATGGCCAGGAGGATTATTCTGCAAAGAGCACACAGAATGGATCCAAGAGAGAGGGATTCGGGAGCACCAGTGCTGATGCAATTGCAGTGACCTGGGCTAGACACACAGGGTCTGACTGGGGTGTGGGAAACAGCCATGACGTCTGGAGGTCAGAATGAAAGCCTGGATAACAGCCGGGCACATGGGTGAGGACAGAGAGGCGTGCCTGCCATACAGCTCTGCGAAGCGTGTTTAACAAATAAGGAAGTGGGAGGTTTTATGATGATGAGCTTTATTTTCATCATCATTTTATGGTGTTTAAAGAAAATCCACATAGAAATATCTAGTAGGTAAGTGGAAATTATGTTTGGTGATCACGAGATAGGTAAGGTCAGAAAGAAGGTATGGGGAGAGGTCTGCCTAGAGGCGATAGCTGATGAACTGAGAACACGGAAGCTTGCCGAAGAAGAGAGACAAAGGAGGATAAAAATTGACCTTGGCACCTGCCTCATGCAGGGGTCAGAAGGAAGGAGCCAAGCCAGCAAAGGTGACAGAAAAGGAGAAGTCATTGAGTAGAAAGGAGACAGATAGAAAAGAATAGCCAACCCAGGACCATTGTAAGCAAGCTTACCTTGAATTTCTCTTGGTCTCTGGATAGTCAACTCATGATCCCACCTGTTATATTAATTAACACTTATGTTTTGTTTTGTATCATGTGTATGCATATATTATGGGACATCCCTGGAATTGGTTTTGTTCTAGTTCTGAGTATGAACAAGTAAAATTTCTTTGAGTCATTGTTCGCTCGCCTGTGCTAAACACTGAAACATGCAGAGTGTTAAGTGTAAACATGTGAAGTGTTAACATGCAACAACTGTGTTGGATGGGCACAGTTTCCATTCCCCTGTCTGCTCTCAGTGTCCTCCAGATATGGGTGCTCCTTCCTGGCTATGTCATTCCCATTGACCTGTGGGTCACACACTGGATTCTATCACTGGGGCTGTATCGTTTTTTCTGGGGGTCGCATACAACTTTCAAGTATAAAATGTGGCTTCTGAAAATTGTGATGTGAATGAAACTTCCAAAGATACTGTATTAACTTCATTTTCTACCTTCCTTATTTCTCCTTTTATCTTTCTTTTCTAGATCTTTTCTGAGAGTCTTCAGGGGCTCATCCTCCAGTACCAATGATAATGTCTGGCTGTTTGTGATGTTTTTGTTGCTTCATTTGCTTCAGATTTTGTGATTTACTATTTTTTTTTACTTGAAAAAGTATGTGTAGTAGGAATAAGCAGAAATCTATGCCTATATCCTGTCATATTTTGTTCTGATCTGTAACTGTCGATTTAGTGTGGGCCACATTGATAACTACAAACTACCATCTTTCAGCAGCGTGTATGGCATTTCTGCTTTGCTGCAATATAAAATCTGCCTTCTTGAGGGGGCAATATCATCTCCAAGGAAGCAAAAATTAGTTTGGAAAGAGTGAGAAAATTTTTCTTAAAATGTGTAAAGGACATATATATGTATAATACATGAACAGATATATAGTCTATCTGTGGTATTATAATTTCACTGTAGAGGATTAAGGGAAAAATGTCTAAAAATGTCTAAAAAGTCTTCTTAGTGCTAATGAAAAAAGGTTCAGCAACACTGGTCTGAAAGTAAAATCAGTTTGTCTCAACAGAAGTTCTTGCTTGAATCAAATGTCATACATAAATAATGAAACATGGTAGAGAGAAAAATGAAAAATGGATATTTTTGCTCAAATATTTACCTGGTTTCTTCCCTTTGGTGTGCTTTTCATGACGTACTCTCTAGCAGTCTTGTCATCTTTTCTAGTAATATTTTCCCAAAGAGTTTAGTTCCAGGTTTTAGAAATGTGAGTGGCCCTAGTTTCTAATGTCCTCTATACTTTGTAAAATCACATTACAGAAATTTCTGTTTAATTGTATGTGTGTATGTGTGTATACTGACCTTCTTTCAACAAACAACTATACTGTATGCTCATATAAACCTACAGGTACTACTATAGAGGGCAGGTAAGAAATAATAAATATGGAATGCTCAGGAATTTGGAGAACTCAGGGGTGTGTCCATCTGATCAAGAGCTCTCCTCTTTGTTCAATCTACGTCTGAATTGCTAAATCATTTATTTGCTGCTTCATCCTTTGAGGGACACCCTCTATCAACCCATATCTTTCCATTTGTTAGACTACGTGATTCTTCCTATCTCTGCATCAATTTTGTAAAGAACTTGCCATTTTGGAAACAATTCTTATAAAATATACCATCATAATATCTCTTTGGGTCTCCTAGTATTTATTACACAAGTGTTTACCATGTCATATGCCATACCTCATTAAAATTTTTTATGTGTGTATATGTGTTTGTTTCTTTAAAAGTTCTCTGATGGGGACAAACATAAAATGCTATGGGGGCACACTGAAGGGAAATGCAATTCAGTTTAGGAGGAATCAGGGGTTTAAGCTTCCAGATCAAGGACGAAGGTGGAAGCTAAGTCTTAGAAACAAATGGAGAAGTCATTTCCAGAGCTGGGTACAGAGGCCAAGACTAGGTCAGCAGCCAGGGAAACCTAAGACTGTCTCAGAGCCTTGCTGGGGATCTTTAAGTTGCCCAATCTTTAAGTTGACCAATCTTCTCTAACATCAGTTGAAAGAGCAGCAAGATGCAGTGATGATGTCTAAGGAGAATCATAGTGGTTTATATTTGGAAAGGTCCATGGAGATCATCTAGAAAACTGCACAAGCCTAATTATTTTTATTTATTTATTTTCTTTACAATTTATTTTATTTAAGTATCATTAACCTACAATTACATGAACAATATTGTGATGATTAAACTACCCCCTTCATCAGGTCCCCCCCACCAACCCTATTACA
>JAQQAC010014596.1:24468092-24502609 GCA_029783875.1 Phataginus tricuspis | reverse complement strand
ATGAGTGAGATCATTTGGTACTTGTCTTTTTCAGCCTGGCTTATTTCACTGAGCATAATACCCTCCAGCTCCATCCATGTTGTTGCAAATAGTAGGATTTGTTTTTTTCTTATGGCTGAGTAATATTCCATTGTGTATATGTACCACACCTTCTTAATCCATTCATCTACTGATGGGCACTTAGGTTGCTTCCATTTCTTGGCTATTGTAAATAGTGCTGCAATAAACATAGGGGTGCATCTGTCTTTCTCAAACTGGGCTGCTGCATTCTTGGGGTAAATTCCTAGGAGTGGGATTCCTGGGTCATATGGTATTTCTATTTTGAGTTTTTTGAGGAAGCTCCATACTGCTTTCCACAATGGTTGAACTAATTTGCATTCCCACCAGCAATGTAGGAAGGTTCCCCTCTCTCCACATCCTCGCCAACATTTGTTGTTGTTTGTGTTTTGGATGTTGGCCATCCTAACTGGTGTGAGGTGATATCTCATTGTGGTTTTAATCTGCATTTCTCTGATGATTAGCGATGTGGAGCATTTTTTCATGTGCCATTTGGCCATCTGAATTTCTTCTTTAGAGAAGTGTCTATTCATAAGCCTAATTATTTTGATAGGGTAGTAGAGGCCCACCCAGGCCCAGGGAGACACAAATATCCCAACGTTATCCAGAGACAAGCTGCAGTTAATAGCCAAGTGTCCTGACCTTCATTTCCGCACATTATTCTTTATAACAAATAATGGTTTTTCAGAGTGTAAGTTTTCCTTTCCAAAATCTATATCTTAATTCTTTATGATTTCATATGTGGAAATTCTCACAAAGATCCTGAGCTGTCATGATATTTGATAAGTGAACGCAAATCATTAAGGAACATTAGAAACTTTCTAGAATATTCTAGAAAGGTGACCCTTAACAAAAATCTGTATTATTATGTTTAAAATTTGTGACTACAGTTTTCTAAGTTCACCTAGAACTCTTTAGGATTAAAGTCTTTAACTTCTGGCATGGTAATATTTGTATACTTTCCATTTCTTTCCCTTCTCCAATTTTCACTGGCTTTTAATTGTCATCTATATCAGGGTTATGAAACTTTGATATTGGTAAAGTGAAAAAGAGCCTATAAAAGAATTATTAGCACCTCTGATTTATGAGATGGAGGTGTTAATAGTAAAACTATTTTATTTTGAAAACTATACTTTTGTTCATGACTAATGTTTTTGAGAAAAGCATTTTCAAATAAAATCACAATTCTGATTTCAAATGCATATATTCATTTTCTTCTTTTTTTTTTATTAAGGTATCATTGATACAAAATCTTATGCTCAGTTTTCTTGAGCAACACCAAGGCCACCACATTCCCCCCATCATCAAGTCCCGCCCACACACCCCACTACAGTCACCGCCCATCAGCGTAGTAAGATGCTATAGAACCACTACTTGTCTTCTCTGTGCTATACTGCCTTCCCCTCCCCTCCCTGTATTATGTGTGCTAATCATAATACCCCTCAATCCTCTTATCCATCCCTTCCACCCCTCTTCCCCAGCACCTATCCCTTTGGTAACTGTTAGTCCATTCTTGGGTTCGGTGAGTCTGCTGCTGTTCCTTTCTTTCAGTTTTTTTCTTTGCTTTATGCTCCTCATATGAGTGGAATCATTTGATACTTGTCTTTTTCTGCTTGGCTTATTTCATTGAGCATAATACGTTCTAGCTCCAACCATATCGTTGCAAATAGTACGATTTGTTTTCTTCTTATGGCTGAATAATATTCCATTGTGTATATGTACCATATCTTCTTTATCCATTCATCTACTGATGGACACTTAGGTTGCTTCCATTTCTTGGCTATTGTAAATAGTGCTGCGATAAACATAGGGGTGCATCTGTCTTTTTGAAACTGGGCTGCTGCATTCTTAGGGTAAATACCTAGGAGTGGGATTCCTGGGTCAAATAGTATTTCTATTTTGAGATTTTGAGGAACCTCCATACTGCTTTCCACAATGCTTGAACTAATTTGCATTCGCACCAGCAGTGTGGGAGGGTTGCCCTTTCTCCACATCCTCACCAACATTTGTTGTTGTTTGTGTTTTGGATGTGGACCATCCTCACTGGTGTGAGGTTATATCTCATTGTGGTTTTAATCTGCATTTCTCTGATGACCAGCGATGTGGAGCATCTTTTCATGTGCCTGTTGGCCATGTGAATTTCTCCTTTAGAGAAGTGTCTATTCGTGTGCTCTGCCCATTTTGTAATTGGATTATTCGTTTTTGTTTGTTGAGGTGCATGAGTTCTTTATATATTTTGGATGTCAACCCCTTATCGGATACTTCATTTATGAATATATTCTCCCATACTGTAGGATGTCTTTTTGTTCTACTGATGGTGTCCTTTGCTGTACAGAAGCTTTTCAGCTTGATATAGTCCCACTTGTTCATTTTTGCTTTTGTTTCCCTTGCCCGGGGGATATGTTTGTGAAGATGTCGCTCATGTTTATATCCAAGAGATTTTTGCCTATGATTTTTTCTAAGAGTTTTATGGTTTCATGACTTACATTCAGGTCTTTGATCCATTTTGAGTTTACTTTTGTGTATGGGGTTAGACAGTAGTCCAGTTTCATTCTCTTACATGTAGCTGTCCAGTTTTTCCAACACCAGCTGCTGAAGAGCCTGTCATCTCCCCATTGTATATCCAAGGCCCCCCTATCATATATTAATTGACTGTCTATGTTTGGGTTAATGTTTGGATTTTCTATTCTGTTCCACTGGTCTGTGGGTCTGTTTTTGTGCCAATACCAAATTGTCTTGATTACTATGGCTTTGTAGTATAGCTTCAAGTCACGGAGCATAATTTCTCCTGTTTTATTCCTCCTTCTCAGGATTGCTTTGGCTATTCGGGGTCTTTCGTGGTTCCATATGAATTTTAGAACTATTTGTTCCAGTTCATTGAAGAAAGCTGTTTGGTAGTTTGATAGGGATTGTGTTGAATCTGTAGATTGTTTTAGGTAGTATAGCCATTTTGACAATACTTATTCTTCCTAGCCAGAGCATGGGATGCATTTCCATTTGTTAGTGTCCTCTTTAATTTCTCTTAGGAATGTCTTGTAGTTTTCAGGGTATAGGTCTTTAACTTCCTTCATTAGGTTTATTCCGAGGTATTTTATTCTTTTTGATGCAATTGTGAATGGAATTGTTTTCCTGATTTCTCTTTCTGTTAGTTCATCGTTAGTGTATAGGAAAGCAACAGATTTCTGTGTGTTAATTTTGTATCCTGCAACTTTGCTGAATTGAGATATTAGTTCTAGGAGTTTTGGGGTGGAGTCTTTAGGGATTTTTATGTACAATATCATGTCATCTGCAAATAGTGACAATTTGACTTCTTCTTTACCAATCTGGATGCCTTGTATTTCTTTGTTTTGTCTGATTGCCGTGGCTAGGACCTTCCAGTACTATATTGAACAACAGTGGAGAGAGGGCATCCTTGTCTTGTTCCCAATCTTAGATGAAAAGCTTTCAGCTTCTCACTATTAAGTATGATGCTAGCTGTTGGTTTCTCATATATGGCCTTTATGATGTTGAGGTATTTGCCGTCTATACCCATTTTGTTGGAAGTTTTAATCATGAATGGATGTTGAATTTTGTCAAATGCTTTTTCAGCATCTATGGAGATGATCATGTGGTTTTTGTTCTTCTTTTTGTTGATGTGGTTAATGATGTTGATGGGTTTTCTAATGTTGTACCATCCTTGCATCCCTGAGATGAATCCCACTTGATCATGGTGTATGATCCTCTTGATGTATTTTTGAATTCGGTTTGCTAATATTTTGTTGAGAATTTTTGCATGTATGTTCATCAGGGATATTGGTGTGTAATTTTCTTTTTTGATGAGGTCTTTGCCAGGTTTTGGTATTAGAGTGATGCTGATTTCATAGAATGAGTGTGGAAGTATTCCCTCCTCTTCTATTTTTTGGAAAACTTTAAGGAGGATGGGTATTATTTCTTCTCTATATGTCTGGTAGAATTCAGAGGTAAATCCATCTGGCCCAGGGGTTTTGTTCTTGAGTAGTTTTTTTATTACTGATTCAATTTAATTGCTGGTAATTGGTCTGTTTAGGTTTTCTGTTTCTTGCTTGGTCAGTCTTGGAAGGTTGTGTTTTTCTAAGAAGTTGTCCATTTCTTCTAGGTTTTCCAGCTTGTTAGCATATAGATTCTCATAATATTCTCTTATAATTCTTTGTATTTCCGTGGGGTCTCTCGTTATTTTTCCTTTCTCATTTCTGATTCTGTTTATGTGTGTAGATTCTCTTTTTCTCTTAATGAGTCTGGCTAGGGGTTTATCAATTTTGTTTATTTTTTCAAAGAACTAGCTCTTGGTTTCATTGATTTTTTTCTATTGTTTTATTCTTCTCAATTTTATTTATTTCTTCTCTGATCTTTATTATGTCCCTCCTTCTGGTGACTTTTGGCCTCATTTGTTCTTCTTTTTCCAATTTCAACAATTTTGTCTTTAGACTATTAATTTGGGATTTCCTTCCTTCTTTAAATAGGCCTAGATTGCAGTATACTTTCCTCTTAGAACTGCCTTTGCTGCGTCCCACAGAAGTTGTGGCTTTGTGTTATTGTTGTCATTAGTCTCCATATATTCTTTGATCTTTGTTTTAATTTGGTCATTTATCCATTGATTATTAGGAGCATGTTGTTAAGTCTCCATATATTTGTGAGTCTTTTTGTTTTCTTTCTGTAATTTATTTCTAGTTTTATACCTTTGTGATCTGAGAAATTGGTTGGTAGAATTTCAACCTTTTTGAATTTACTATGGTTCTGTTTGTGGCCTAGTATGTGGTCTATTCTGGAAAATGTTCCATGTGCACTTGAGAAGAATGTTTATCCTGCTGCTTTTGGTTGTAGAGTTCTGTAGATGTCTGTTAGGTCCATCTGTTCTAGTGTGTTGTTCAGTGCCTCTGTGTCTTTACTTATCCTCTGCCTGGTTGATCTGTCCTTTGGAGTGAGTGGTGTGTTGAAGTCTCCTAAAATGAATGCATTGCTTTCTATTTCCTCCTTTAATTCTGTTAGTGTATATTTCACATATGTTGGCGCTCCTGTGTTAGGTGCATATATATTTAAAATGGTTATATCCTCTTGTTGGACTGACCCCTTTATCATTATGTAATGTCCTTCTTTATCTCTTGCTACTTTTTTCATTTTGAAGTCTACTTTGTCTGATACAAGTACTGCAACACCTGCTTTTTTCTCCTTGTTGTTTGCATGAAATATCTTTTTCCATCCCTTCACCTTTAGTCTGTGTATATCTTTGGGTTTGAGGTGAATCTCTTATAAGCAGTATATAGATGGTCTTGCTTTTTTATCCAATCAGTAACTCTGTGTCTTTTGATTGGTACATTCAGTCCATTTACATTTAGGGTGGTTATCGATAGATATGTCCTTATTGCCATTGCTGGCTTTAGATTCGTGGTTACCAAAGGTTTAAGGGTAGCTTATTTACTATCTAACAGTCTAACTTAACTCTATTGTTAAGCTATTATAAAGACAGTCTGATGGTTCTTTATTTCTCTTTCTTATTATTCCTCCTCCATTCTGTACATACTAGGTGTTTTATTCTGTACTCTTTTACATTTCCTTTGACTATTTTTGTGGATAGTTGATTTTACTTTTTGCCTTTAGTTAGTATTTGAATGATCTGCTTTCTTTGATATGATTTTATTTTCTCTGGTGACCTCTTTTTAGCCTTAGGAGTGCTTCCCTCTAGAGCAGTCCCTTTAAGATATCCTGTAGAGGTGGTTTATAGGAGGCAAACTCCCTCAGCTTTCGCTGGTCTGGAAATTGTTTAATCCCTCCCTCAAATTTAAATGATCATCATGCTGGATACAGTATTTTTGGTTCAAGCACATTCTGTTTCATTACGTTAAATATATCATGCCATTCTCTTCTGGCCTGTAAGGTTTCTGTTGAGAAGTCTGATGATAGTCTGATGGGTTTTCCTTGGTAGGTGATCTTTTTTCTCTCTCTAGGTGCCTTTAATAATCTGTCCTTATCTTTGATCTTTGCCAGTTTAATTATTATGTGTTTTTGTGTTGTCTTCCTTGGGTCCCTTTTGTTGGGAGATCTGTGGGCTTCCGTGGACTGAGAAACTATTTCCTTCCCCAGCTTAAGGAAGTTTTCAGCAATTATTTCTTCAAAGACACTTTCTATCCCTTTTTCTCTCTCTTCTTCTTCTGGTACTCCTATAATACGAATATTGTTCCATTTGGATTGGTCACACAGTTCTCTTAATGTTCTTTCATTCTTAGAGATCGTTTTATCTCTCTCTGCCTCAGCTTCTCTGTATTCCTGTTCTCTGATTTCTATTCCATTAAGAGTCTCTTACACCTCTTCCATTCTGCTCTTCAGCCTGTCAATCGCTTGTCTGATTTCTGCATTGTCTTTCCTCACTTCCCTCACTTCCTCCCTCAGCTCTTGCAGATTTCTCTGTAGATCCATCAGCATGGTTTTGACTTTTGTTCTGAATTCTTTTTCAGGAAGATTGTATAAATCTATCCCATCAGGCCCTCTCTATGGGGTTGTCTGAGTAATCTTTGTCTGTACCATATTCTTCTGTCTTTTCATGGTGATAGAAGTGGTCACTTGTAGGTGCCACGTGTCAGCTGGGAGAACAAAATCCCTTCCTGATTATTGTTCTCTTTGCCCTTATCCAGGGCCTGAACTGTTTTTTCACCGACTGGGAGGCAATCTGCGATTATCCCCAGAGCTGCCTGTGTGCGGTGTCACCCTCAGCCTAGCTTATAACACTGGGTAACTTCTGGTCCCTTTTGTGCTTTCCAACCCTTGATGTGGGTTCTTGGGTCCTTCCTACTTAGTTGGGTGCCTGTCAGAAGTAGATTCTCTGAGGATGCTGTGGTTGGGACCACTCCTCTGCTGTTCCACAGTAGTGGAGGCTCCCAGACCCTTTTCTGGGCTGGCCGGAATGTAGGGGGTAATGAATGGGAGGCTGCTTATCACTGTGGGAAGCCTCAGCATGGCTGCTTTGGCTGGCTGCTGGCCAGAGGGTCCGAAATTCCCCAAGACTCCCAGCCTGCTGGGCTGAGTGCACTAGGATGATTTTGTTCTGCTATTGGGCCCTTGTCTCTTTAAGAGTTTAACCAAACAAAAAAAACAAGAAAACAAAAACAACAACAGCAACAACAACAAAAAAAAAGAAATGAAAATATGGTGCCCATTTTTCTTTTGTCCCAGGGAGCTGGCTGAGGGGACCCACTTGTTGTCCTCAACTCAGATCCTGCACTTCTGTTTCTCTAATCTCTGATACACCATGCGATGTGTGTCAGTGCTCCCAGAGCAGATCACCAGGGCTGGTTATTTGGCGGGCCTATGCTTCCACTCCCTCCCCGCTCTGAATCTTTTCCTCCCACCAGTGCTTTGGGGTGAGGGAGTGCTAGGGTCCTGCTGGGTCACGGCTTTGTATCTTACCCGCTTCATGAGGCACTGAGTTCTTGCAGGTGTAGCTGTAGCCTGGTTGTTGTTCTGTATCTTCTGATCTCTTTTTTAGGAATAGTTGTATTTTCACAAATATATATGGTTTTGGGAGGAGATTTCCGCCGTCCTGCTCATGCCGCCATCTTCCCAGAAGTCCTCCAAGATTTTTGCTTATGTTTTCTTCTAAAAGTTTTATGGTTTCATGACTTGCATTCAGGTCTTTGATCCATTTTGAGTTTACTTTTCTGTATGGATTTAGGCAGTAATCCAGTTTCATTCTCTAACATGTAGCTGTCCAGTTTTGCCAACACCAGCTGTTGAAGAGGCTGTCATTTCCCCATTGTATGTACATGGCTTTTTTATCATATATTAATTGGCCATATATGTGTGGGTTTATATCTGGGATCTCTGTTGTATCCCATTGATCTATGGCTCCATTGATCTATGGCTCTGTTCTTGTGCCAGTACCAAATTGTCTTGATTATTGTGGCTTTGTCATAGAGGTTGAAGTTGGGGAGTGTAATCCCCCCCATACTATTCTTCCTTCTCAGGATTGATTTGGCTATTTGGGATATTTTGTGGTTCCATATGAATTTTAGAACTATTTGTTCTAGTTCATTGAAGAATGCTGTTGGTATTTTGATAGGAATTGCATTGAATCTGTAGATTGCTTTAGGCAGAATGGCCATTTTCACAATATTAATTCTTCCTACCCAAGAGCATGGGATTTATTTCCATTTATTAGTGTCCTCTTTAATTTCTCTTAAGAGTGTCTTGTAGTTTTCAAGGTATAGGTCTTTCACTTCCTTGGTTAGGTTTATTCCTAGGTATTTTATTCTTTTTGATGCAGTTGTGAATGGAATTGTTTTCCTTATTTCTCTTTCTGCTAGTTCATCCTTAGTGTATAGGAAAGCAACAGATTTCTGTGTATTAATTTTGTATCCTGCAACTTTGATGAATTCAGATATTAGATCTAGTAGTTTGAAGTGGATTCTTTAGTTTTTTGTGTGTACAATATCATATCATCTGTAAACAGTGACAGTTGAACTTCTTCCTTGTCAATCTGCATGCCTTTTATTTCTTTGTTTTGTCTGAGTGCCATGGCTAGGACCTCCAGAACTATGTTGAATAAAAGTGGGAAGAGTGGGCATCCTTGTCTTGTTCCTGATCTTAGAAGAAAAGATTATAGCTTTTCACTGTAAGTATGATGTTGGCTGTGGGTTTGTCATATATGGCCTTTATTATGTTGAGGTACTTGCTGTCTATACCCATTTTGTTGAGAGTTTTTGTCACGAATTGGTGTTGAATTTTGTCAAATGCTTTTTCAGCATCTATGGAGACGATTATGTGATTTTTGTCCTTCTTTTTATTGATGTAGTGGGTGATGTTCATTTTTTTCAAATATTGTACCATCCTTGCATCCCTGGGATATATCCCACTTGATGTGTTTTTGAATTTGGTTTGCTAATATTTTGTTGAGTATTTTTGCATCTATGTTCATCAGGGATACTGGTGTGTAATTTCCTTTTTTGTGATGTCTTTGCCTAGTTTTGGTATTAGAGTGATGCTGGCTTCATAGAATGAGTTTGGAAGTATTCCCTCCTCTTCTATTTTTGAGGAAAATTTAAGGAGAATGGGTATTAGGTCTTCTCTAAATGTCTGATAAAATTCAGCAGTGAAATCATCTTGTCTAGGGGGTTTGTTTTGGGGTAGTTTTTTGAATACCAATTCAATTTCATTGCTGGTAATTGGTCTGTTCAGATTTTCTGTTTCTTCTTGGGTCAGTATTGGAAGATAGTATTTATCTAGAAATTTGTCCATTCCTTCTAGGTTATCCAGTTTGTTAGCATATAATTTTTCATAATATTCTCTAATAGTTCTTTGTATTTCTGTGGTGTCCATCATGATTTTTTCTTTATCATTTCTGATTTTGTTTATGCGTGTAGATTCTCTTTTTTTCTTAGTAAATCTGGCTAGAAGTTTATCTATTTAGTTTATTTTCTCAAAGAACCAGCTCCTGGTTTCATTAATTCTTTCTATTTTTTTTATTCTTCTCTGACCTTTTATTATGTTCCTCCTTCTACAGCTTTGGGCCTCATTTTTCTTCTTTTTCCAATTTCAATAATTGTGAATTTAGACTGTTCATTTGGGATTGTTCTTCCTTCTTTAAATTGGCCTGAATTACTATATATTTTCCTCTTAGGACTGTCTTTCTTCATCCAACAGAAGTTGTGGCATTGAGCTGTTGTTTTCATTTGTCTCCATATGTTGCTTGATCTCTGTTTCAATTTGGTCATTGATTCATTGATTATTTAGGAGCATGTTGTTAAGCCTCCAAGTGTTTGTGAGCCTTTTTGTTTTCTTAGTACAATTTATTTCTAGTTTTATACTTTTGTCATCTGAGAAACTGGTTGGTACAATTTTGATCTTTTTTAATTTGCTGAGGCTCCTTTTGTGGTCTAGTATGTGATCTGTTCTAGGAAATGTTACATGTGCAATTGAGAAGAATGTGTATCCTGTTGCTTTTGGGTGGAGTGTTCTGTAGATGTCTGTTAGGTCCATCTGTTCTAGTGTGTTGTTCAGTGTCTCTGTGTCTTATTTTCTGTCTGGTTGATCTGTCCTTTGGAGTAAGTGGTGTGTTGACGTCTCCTAAAACTAATGCATTACATTTTATTTCCTCCTTAATTCTGTTAGTATCTGTTGTACATATTTGGATGCTCCTATGTTGGGTGCATAGATATTTATAATGGTTACATCCTCTTGTTGTACTGACCCCTTTATCATTATATAATATCCTTCTTTGTGTCTTCTTGCTTTCTTTGTTTTGAAGTCTATTTTATCTGATATAAGTATTGCAACTCCTGCTTTTTTCTCCCTGCTGTTTGCATGAAATATCTTTTTCCATCCCTTCACTTTTAGTCTGTGTATGTCTGTGGGTTTGAAGTGAGTCTCTTGTAGGCAGCATATAGATGGGTCTTGCTTTTTTATCCATTCTGTAGCTCTGTGTCCTTGGATTGGTGCATTTAGTCCATTTACATTTATGATGATTATTGATAGATAAGTACTTATTACCATTGCAGGCTTTAGATTCATGGTTACCAAAGGTTTAAAGGCAGCTTCTTTCCTGTCTAACAGTCTAACTTAACTTGCTTTTTATGCTATTATAAACATAATCTGAAAATTCTGTTTTTTTCTCCCTTCTTTTTCTTCCTCCTCCACTCTTTATATGTTAGGTGTCATAATCTGTACTCTTTGCATATCCCTTTACTGACTTTATGGGTAGATGATTTAATTTTGCATTTGGTTAGTATTTGATTGGTCTACTTCCTTTACTGTGGTTTTTTTTCTGGTGACAACTATTTAGCCTGAGGAACACTTCCATTTATAGTCCCTCCAAAATACACTGTAGAGACAGTTTGTGGGAGGTAAATTCCCTCAACTTTTGCTTATATGTGAATTGTTTAATCCCTGTTTCAAATTTAAATGATAATATTGCTGTGTTCAAAGTCCTTATGCTTCACTGCATTGAATATATCATGCCACTCCCTTCTGGCCTGTAAGATTTCTGCTGAGATGTCTGATGATAGCCTGATGGGTTTTCCTTTGTAGGTGATCTTTTTTTCTCTCCCTGGCTGCTTTTAATACCCTGTCCTTTTCCTTGATCCTTGCCACTTTAATATGTGTCTTGGTGTTGCCTTCCTTGGGTCCTTTGCGTTGGGAGATCTGTGCACTTCCATGACCTGAGAGACTATTTCCTTCTCCAGCTTGGGGAAGTTTTCAGCAATTATTTCTTCAAAGACACTTTCTATCCCATTTCTCTCTCTTCTTCTTCTGGTGTCCCTATAATGTGAATATTGTTCCGTTTGGATTGGTCACACAGTTCTCTTAATATTCTTTCATTCCTAGAGATCCTTTTTTCTTTCTCTGCCTCAGCTTCTTTGTATTGCAGTTCTCTAATTTCTATTCCATTTACCATCTCCTCTGCCTCATCTAATCTGCTTTTAAATCCCTCCATTGTTTGTTTCATTTCAGCTACTGCATTTTTAAGGTGTCTATCTGCCTCCTGAATTCTATCCTTAGGTATTGAATATTTTTCCATAGCTCAATTAAAATGCTTATGATTTTTATTTTGAATTCTTTTTCAGGAAGATTGGTAATTTCAGTCTCACTAAGCCCTCTTTATGTTGTTTGAGTGATTTTGGATTGAACAAGGTTCTTCTGCCTTTTCATAATCCTATTGGATAGTGAGAAATATTAGGTTTGTGTAGGTGGTGCCTCTAGTGCCCAGAAGCTCTGCTCTTTGGAACTTCCAAGTACCTGGAGCGATGTCAGTGTTTGCAGGCGAGTGGCATCGGTGTCTTCCGTGAAAACAAAGCCCTTTCCTGCTTCTAGCAGTGCCTGCCTCCATTATCAGGGCCAGTGAGCTGTCTGCAGGGAGTAGCCTCTGCATTAATCCCCTAAGCTGCTATGGGTGAGGCTGCCCTCCTGCTTGCCTGGAGCAATGGTGGGGGTCACAGGAGAGCAGCGCCAGGGCCTGCAGGGGGGACAAAGCCCTTTTTTGCTTCCCGGCTGCAGTGCCTGTCTCCACTGTCAGGGCCAATGAGTGATGCACAGGGAGCGGTCTTTCAGTTAATCCCTTAAATTACCATGGGTGGGGTGGCCCTCGGTATGGCCTAAGGTAATGGCAGGTGTCACAGGCTAGCAGCATAGGTGTATGCCTGGAGGATAAAGTCCTTTCCTGCTTCCCTGCCTCAGTGCCTGCCTCCTCTGTCAGGGCCAGTTAGCTCCACACAGGGAGAAGCCTCTGCATTAAGCCCTGTAGTTGCTGTAGGTGGGGCTGCCCTCCGGCTGGTCTGGAGCAATGGTGGAGACATCAGGTTTGTGAGTAGGTTCCAGCAGGGAGGAAGAAGCAGCAGGCTTCTTATCATGGTGAGGGGCCTCAAGCTGCATTGCTAACCAAGGAGATTGAGAGCCTGAAGCTCCTGAAAGTTTGCAACCTGCTGGGCTGAATGTGCAGGGACGATTTTGTCCACCTGTTCCTTCTCCTGAATTCTTGCCCCTTTAGCAGCCCTCACTGTTGCAAAGTATTTCAAAGCACCCACCTTTCTTTTGTCCCAGGTAGCTGGTTGTGGAAACTGTTTGCAGTCTCAGTCTGTGACTTTGGTTTTCACCCCCTCTAATCTCCAGAGCCCCATGCAGTGTGGGTGTATGCTCCCAGAGTAGATTTCTGGGCTGGGTATTTAGCAGTCCTGTGCTTCCACTCCCTCCCTGCTCTGATTCTCTTCCTCCCGCTGGTGAGCTGGGGTCGGGGGAGTGCTCGGGTCCCGCCAGGTCTTGGCTTTTTTACTTTACCCTTTTCCATGAGATGTTCTCTTCTCCCAGATGTAGAATGACTGGTGCAATCTTAATTCTGATCACTCTTTTAGGAATGGTTGTATTTTCATAATATATGTGGTTTGGGGAGGAGATTTCTGCTTCACTTCTCACGCCACCGTCTTTTTTCTTCCTCCTTTTCTTCTTATAGACATCTTTGTGCAGAGACATTTTTAGGATGGCAAAGGTACTAGAGCCATTAGCTCAGTGCTCAACAGCAATTTTTGTGCTTATGATGTGGGATGTAAAGAAATAGAAATTAAACCTCTCTTCTTTCCACAAGCCACATGCAAATTGGCTCCAAGTGAAGGGTTTTCACACAGACCAGTTTCTATGCTATGAATTTACCCACTTTCCAACCAGGCTGAGAGATATTTTAGTCTCAGCATCTGGTTGAGGCCATCTCTTAAGCACAAGTGCACCACTATACCAATCATGGGCCACTTTATTTGATGAGGACCGCAGCTTTCTGGCAGATAGGCTTTGTTTTTATTTCCCAAACTTCTTGGAAGTGAAGGAAGGTTGGCTGGCTGGGTCAGGAAGGTCCCAATTATGAATGATTCCCTAACCAAGTGCTGAAACATGCACTTTATAATTAAAATGCAAAACAGACAAACTGCCAAATCTATAAAAAATTTTTCAGAAAATTTCCTTGAAAGTTTGGTTTCTCAGTTGCCTTAAGCATCTTCCCTCTAACTCTACCTGTATTTATTTTACTCTTTCATATGATCTCTTCCAAACGATCTCTTCTGATCTCTTTCACTGGTACCATCTCTCAAGAAAAATGGATATGATTTATAAAGTATACTTTATTCACTTCTTTTCTTCTCATGTACCTCAAATCCTGTCTTCACTCTATTTTCTGTTGCTGTGACAATTGGCTTTGCTACCAGGAAAATGAAAGAACAGACAACCCCACAGAAAGCAATTTTTCCTTTTAATCTCATAAAATTTTGCTCTGTGTTTTATAAGGCTCTGTTATTGGGTGCTTACAAGTTTGAACACTTTGTGGTGAATTAAATCAGGTATCACTGTGTGTTGACCCTCCTTATTACTAATGATGCTTTTGTTCAAAGTCTATGTCATCTGGTATCAGCATATATATAGCAACTTACTTTAGCTGGTAGTATTTACTTGTTATATGTTTTTCCATTTTTAATTTTCCAAGCTCTCCATATCTTTCTTTTCTGCTTTTCATAGAGCTGAACTGGAGGGGGCAAAGTAGGGGACTAATGTGGGTCCAGATCAATACAGAGAGAGGGGATTGAGACAAACAAAAGGAAGGACAAAATGTACTTTTAAAAAAGTACCTGTAGGATAATAATTATGGATTATAATAGGATAATAATAGGATAATAAATCTATTTGCCTGGATATATGTACAAAGTATATTTAAAGGAGATAAAGGAAAACTTTCATTCAACAAAGATCCCATAGGCAAAGTCAAATAATTATCATCAGACCAGAAGAAAACAGTTTTAACAAGCGTACCAGGAAAAGATTGCTATCAGAATATATGAAGAATGCCTATAATTTGATAAAAAAATAACAACTCATCAGAAATAGGCAATTTATAGAAGAAGAAATGCAAATGGTTAATAAACAGATTTGTAAGCATACAACCTCACTAGTATTAAGGAAATACAAATTAAAATGAGCTTTTATTTTTCACCTATTGGATTAGGACTTATTTCAAAATTAGATAACATTATATATAGTTGAGGGCATGGGGGAAGGTAACACTCTAAATGAAATCTCTGGTCAGAATTTAACTCTGTATTGCCTTTTTGTAAGGCACTTTGCTAACCCTTTTAAAACTGCATCTATCTTTTGAGCCAAAAACCCCACTTCTTGGTATCTACCCAAGAGAAACACAGCCACATGTGTGCAAGGAGGCATGTATAAAATGAATCCCTAAGGTATTTTATGGAGGTCTTTTTTTTTAAAGCAACCTTGAATTTCCACTAATGGGGAAATAATTTCATAATCCATCCTATGGAATATTATGCAGCAATTTTTTAAATGCAAGAAATCCATATATTCACTTACAGATATACCTGCAGACTTCTTGCCAATTAAAAATGTTCACAAAAGTAAAGAATTATTTATAGTTATGTAAAAAATGCAGAATTGTAAAAAAGTATTTATTTGTGTATTTTTATATGTAAATAGAAAAAGAATTGAGTGGATACATAGTAAATTCATGGCAGGCACTACATGTAGTCAAAGAACTGGGATGGGAGATAATGTTTTGAGGATAACTTCACTTGGCAACTATATTATTTCAATTTCTTACAATCAGAAATGAATTCATGTTTTCCTATGTATTTAAATCAATTGTTTTTATTTTATTTTTTATTTTTTTATTTTGGTATCATTAATATACATTACATGAACAACATTGTGGTTAGTAGATTCCTCCCATTATTAAGTCCCCACCACATACCCCATTACAGTCACTGTCCATCAGCTTAGTAAGATGCTATAGAATCACTACTTCTCTTCTCTGTTAAAGCAATTGTTTTTAAAAAGAGATGATCATATATTTGACTAATGACTGAATTCTTAGTATGATCCAATTTCATTGTTTAGATTAATTGGATAATAACTTTTAATGCAAATTTATCAAATTCTCCTCCAACCTCCAAGGATGAGGCTAACACATACAAAATCTCTTGGTTGATCCCTGTGCCAGACAAACATAAAATTAACTTCAGCCTTAAGGTAGAAACTTTATGTCTAGAGTGAAATGAACAACTGGGAGTTCTGAGCAAATCTCTTGGGCAAGGGGAGTATTGATATCAATTTTAGTTGAAATCATGGGAGATTCTCAGTAGACACCATTGACAGGCAGAGGGTGGTGGGTCCACTGGGAAGAATTCTTGCTCTCTTTTCATTTGGTGCATCTTACCTTCCAGGATGAAAGACCTATTTCTTTTGAGTGTCCCATGCATCTGGCTAGGTATTGCAATCATGGTACATATGGGCTAGAGGCTGATCGTATAAAAGGTGTGAATATCTTTAGGATTATAAACTATGGTGAAGGTCTCAAACCCTACAAACTGTGTGATAAATTTTATTTTTGCTTAAAATATATGAGGTTGTTACAAATTAAACTCTGAAACTCTGAGCTGCCATAGACTGTAGTCTAATCTAAGTGATTGGACTTCCTTCCTTTACAAAGGAAGAAACTGAGGACCAGCTCACCCAGGTCACTCTGGTACACAGTGGCTCCAAATAGACTGTAAATCAACAGTGTAGCCTCTCTTAGGACCAAGGCATTCCTCAGTTTTGCTCATTGGAGGGAACGATCTAGAGCTGCCTGCATATCTCTTGATAATTCTGAAGAATGATCAATTCTGTACAGGGTTGGTTAGGTTCAAACCCCCAGCCAAAATTGCCCATTTATGGAGAAATCTGGAAGTTTGTTATTGTTTACTCTTCTCAGGCTGTCATGACCTTTAAAGACAAAGAAGGAATTCAGTTATAAAGGTGCAGCAATTGTAAGGTTACTACTTCTATAAAATGTGGAAATTTAGAATGACAACTATTCTAGTTGAATATTTATTAATACAAATCTGTAACAATATTGAGTTAGATGCCCTGTACTCACAATTCTGAAGTATCTACTAACAGTAAAGATGAAATGAAGACAGAGTATTGATCTGTCTTCTATTTCTATTGAATTCCCTAGGTTGTCATGAGATTGAAATATTATTTTAATTTGTTTAAAATACACAAAACCTTTTTTAACTGAATCTTTTCTTCCCTCCCCCATTTCCTTTGTTCTCTTCCCTCTTGTACACACACACACACACACACACACACACACACACCCCTTATCTCCACAAAAAAAAACCCTCAAAACAAAAACAGGACCAGGAAACTCAAAACACATTGTCATCCTTCTGCTGAAACAGTACCTAAGTATTCCTACATTTTCCTACCTTTGCTCCCCTTTTACCTGATAAAGGCTGGAGACCTCGCTAGAAGGCCCATTTGGGAAAGTCTGACTCCAGGGCAGGCTCAGGTGAGGACACATCTGGAACCCATTTCCTGCCGGGTGGATGGAGGAGGCTATGCTGCACTCAGCACTCAGCCCGGTCTGTCCTGTCTGGCTGTCGGTCGCCTCTTGTGGCTGGAGCCTGAGAATGTGGCTGCTAGTGAAAGTGCTTATGTGTTTATGTGACCACAGGTATGTGCCCTCCGTGACAGGTCTCCTGTTCCATGTTGAGTGTCCTGCCAGGCCAGTGGAACATGGGATGGAGCCAGAGGGAGGAGCCCTGAAGTTGTGATGTCATCTGCAGGAGACAGCGTCCCCGGGTGGGGAGCACAGGCTTCGGGAAGAGGTCGTGCTTTCCTTCTGGATGAGGCTTTGGGAAAGGCACTTCCTCCATTGTTGAATTTCATTATGGTTTTGTCCAATATTGAGGGCTGAGAGATGGCCTGTCTCACAATCAACAAGTCACCAATTTTCTGCATGGTGAATGCATTTTCTAAGTGTAATATCCACCACTTAGGAGAGCCATTACCGTGGCCAGGTATGGGCAGTCTCCTCTCTGCCTCCCAGAGAACTCTGGACCTTGAGACACTCAGGGAGCTGCTGGGGGAGGCTTCCCACAGATGACGATGACCTCTGGGAAGCCTGATCACACAATTAGTGCTCTGAAGGAGCATTGAATAGTGTATCCAATTTAGGTGAAAAAAAAAGATCACTTCTGTGCTGTGACACCATCCAAGGAGCTTCCTCCCGCTTCCTGAGTGATCCAGGAAGGAAAAGGGCTGCAGAAAACCATTGACTGGTATGGTTAGGTGCTTTAAGGGTGCCCAGTGCTGTGCTAGGCAATGTTAGGAAAGCCAAATGACATAAGTCACAGCCTTTGTGCTTTGTTATTAATTTGTTGTTTTCTATCTTGAGAAGCTTCAAGTCCCACAAGGGAGATAAGGTTAAGAAAAAGTCTCCGTCATCAACTTCTTCAGATGTGTGTCTTTTAGGGTGTGTCACTGGGTTTTGTATGGACTTTTCCCCTTCTTATTCTATCTGCTCTCTATTTCCAAGCTTCCAGCAATCCTGCTCGTGTGGTTACGTCCAGCTCAGGATCTCTGTCCCTAAACCCATACATCCTAAGTTTAATGCCTCTTGTCCCACAGATGTCTCGAGGTGCAACGTCCCACCTTGAATCCATCACTCACCTTTCATATCAGCACTTTTCAGTCACCCACTTGGCAGCCCATGTTAAAAATCTCAGAGGCATTTTGACAGTCCCTTTTTTCTCAGTCTAAAATATGATACACACCCACATCCTTCTGAATGTTGCTTTTGAAATATCTCCCGAATCCATGGCCTCTGCGCCAGGCCGCAGCTGTAGCTTGGGTGTCCAGCATTTTCCTGTTGGGCTGTCAGAGGGACCTGGCAGTGCTCAGTACTGTGAGAACAAATGTCCCCTTTTTGTAAGAACTATCTTGTAATACTCACTTTACTACCCTGAAATGAAACTAATAAATAATTTAATTTACCTGAACACATATTTAAAAAATTCATATAGAAGTCAAACTTTGGTGTAAAGGAAAAATACAATTAAATACATGCATCAGTCCAAGATGGTTTGGTATATACCCACCCTGGAAGACAGAACCAGGTGGTCAGTTCTGCACCTGTATAAAGAATCATCAGGAATGTGACAGCCACCAGTGCAGCCCCCTGTATGCATGTTCTATGGTGGCTCAAATATTAAGAGTGATGTCGTTGTTGGTGATGTAATTTTCCAGTAAGGTGGAAGCTCATGGTAAAGCTCTAAACCAAACAAAACCCAAGGTCCCCCACAGGTGCAGGGGTTGCATTCCTAGAAATTTCAGTGCATATTAAAGTTAACGCCGAAGACTCTTTTTGTTTTTATATGTGGACATTTAGCAGGACGTTGGAAAACAGTTCAAGACACAGGACAATTCACAAAAGACACAGGACAAATCTTTGTGACCTCAGCATTGAAGGACACTGGCACCCCAGTCTCCACCCACGAACTGTCAGGGTCATTACCACATCGAATTATTGCCCACAAACCCACCCACAAATTTCCAAAATTTACTTAGGCAGTTGGTAGCATTTCTACTGGGAATCATTACAAAACCTTAGTTTATTTAGATTAATTTTTATTTTTGACTTCCACCCCTACCCTGCTTACCTCACCCTCAGTTCAGAACTTTTACTATATATAACCTACAATTGATGTCCCTCTAGTATATATATGGCATCTGTTATGAGTTGAATTGTGTCTGTTCAAAATTTGTATGTTGAAGTCTTAGACTCAAGTACCTCAGAACGTGACCTTATTTGGGAATAAGAGATATAATTAGTTAGGTTAAGATGAGGTCACGAGCGAGTAGGATGGTCTTCTAATTCAATATGATGGGTGTCCTTAGAAAGGGGAAATTTGGTCACAGGAACAGCACACAGGAAGAACACACGTAAAGATGAAGGCAGAGAGGAGGTGATACTTTACAAGTCAAAAAATGGCAAGACAGCCGGCTGACCTGCAGGAGCCGGGGGAGAGGCCGGGAACAGGGCTCCCTCCCGGCCCTCAGAAGGAGCCAACCCTGCCGACCCTTGAGCTCAGGCTCCCGGCTGCGCTTCTGTTGTTTGAGCCACTCAGTTTGTGGGGCTTCCTTATGTCGGCGCTAGCAAATAATAGAGTACCTTTCTGTGCTGCAGAGTTTTAGGTAGCCAAAAGGCAAGAAATTATCAGAATTAAGATGCGCTGGGAAGGAGCGAGGCCTGGGGGCTGCTGGGGCTCGGATGGCGCTGCAGATCCCCTCTGTAACGTCAGTCAGGCCGGAAGCTGAAGGACACACAGAATGGAGAGTCGGATAGATGAAACGTGTCTTTCCCAGGGGCTCCATCTCACAACAAAAGCCTCATGTAGTAAATTCGATTTGCAAGCAAGTTGTTTCTATCAGAGAAGTCATAATTAGTCCTGAGACTTTCTTCAAGCAGTAGGTTTGAGAAATGAACAATACTGAATAACTCAGACTATGGCAGAGGTTAGCAGGCTGGCGTTTGTAGTCTGTGATTAGGAGACATGTGATCTACATCTCATTCTGGATCCTTCTGTACACCTTGCATGTGGCTGCATGATGAAACGGGTTCTAAAATACAGCTTGAAATGTAATGTATGACATACTACTGATGTAAATGACATGAACACCTCAAAATCAGAGGCACTGAAGGAAAAAGCAGACCTTTTAATACCCAGTTTCTTAAAGTAATGTGTTTAAAAATAATTTGCAAACTGGAAGGGCCATTAAAAGGGTCCTTTTACTCTACCGTGCCATGTGTTACAATCTTTAAGGTGTAAGGAGAGCTGCTCATTGCATCCAGAATTTAGCCAAAGACATTTGAAACTCAGAAGAACACACTGGTAAAACGATTATATTCCACTTAGTGCCTTTAGTACTTTCAGTGATGATGGATTATTCTGAAGGTAAGGCTTGTGGGAATCTGGGTAGTTTGCAGTTTTTCATGCTGAAATATTTATAGGAATGTCTCTGGATGCTTGAAAAAATTTATATTCTCAAAGGAAATTTCTGAATATCAAAAATAATTTCAATTTTCTGTGTGTTAAAATAGTTTAAGCTAAAATATGTCAATACTATTTTGCTCCTCATTCAAAACAGTATATTTATATGTAACCAATACAGAGATGTGTATCTTCTTACAGTGTACAATTATCTTATAAATCCAATAGAACAGAGATGTAAATTTATTAATAGATCTATCAGTATAAATGAAATTGACAATTTTTAAATTAAAATACAAACCCTTTTTTTTTGTGTGTGTATTTAATGTTTTTTCAGTGTATTTTAACAATGCAGAGAATATTACAATAGCACTTAGTGTTTCTCTTATGCCTATTTGCCATTTATGAGATTGTTTGGAATAAGTAAAACAATTTTGCCAGTTCAACAAGATAATCACAAATTATCTTGTGATTATTATTATTAGTGCTCTAAAGGAGCATTGAATACTGTATCCAATTTAGGTGAAAAAAATGATCACTTCCGTGCTGTGACACCATCCAAGTTCTTTGAGAGGTGGCAGGACAGACAAGCCCCGCTCCAACTGGGACAGTTTTCTGTGTGATGTCGGTCACTGAAAGCATTTTGTACGTGAGCTCCGATTAAAGCCCTTGAGTGTTTTCTGAGTCACGTGGTGAACGATTCACGATGAGCTAACTGCTTTCTCCAGACATCCTCTGACACCCTTTGCTTCCTGGCTTTCTCTGGTCCTGCAGCCTGCAGTGCTCTTCCGTTTTGCCATCTCAGCGTTCTTCAAATCCTTTATGCCTCCAGCAACCTCATAGTGCCTATCTCAGAGGACTCTTTCTGGGCCTTCTGTCACTAGGTCAGACCTCTGCATCTCCCCACTGCTTCTTTGCATGTCATGGTTGTAATGTCACCGTGCGAGCAGGTGGCTAATGGATGTCTCTGCCCCTAGTCGAAGCTCCACAAGTGCTGGGGCTCTGATTTTGTTCACCTGATTTCCAGTAGAGTGCCTGGCCCATAGTAGGCAATTACCAAGATACTAAACACACTTACTATATATTGGTGAATAAATGAATGAAGAACAATGTTGTCAAGTAAGCATTTTTGGTTGGAAAGCAGTGTGTTAAGGGACTTACCATTATGAAAAAGTAGAATGATGTTTTTCCAAATACTCACTAGTGCCACTTACAATCGGCCACATGCTCAGCAGATTGACCACAGACCAACCCCCATGCCCAAGGGCAGGTGCATGGGGTCCTCTATCAATCAGGAGCACTGCTGCATAGAAGGAGCACTTTATTTCAACACGTGTTACTAAGGCCTCCTAGAAAGGGGAGTCCCGATGTTGATTTCCTCTGAATATTCCTCATTCATTCTGAACCATGAACTGGCATGCTCACTATTCATTAGGACATGACAGTGACAGAGGCAGATATTTTTCCGCCATCCTGGAGCTGGTATTTTGGGCACCAGTTTTCAATGTCTAGTTCTATATTTTTTGCCTCATAGTTAAGGGGTGGTTTTTTAAAAAATTAGTTTCTCAGCCTCCACTACAGACTGACTAAAACCAAGTATTTCTGAGTGGGTATGGAGAAATGCTAAACTGGAAGAATTGTCTGCCACTCTCCCTGAGACTGGGGCTCAGGGATGCCAGGAGGAGCATTTATGAGCTCAGAGTCCATCACTGCTGCTTCCCTGGGCCCAGGTTAGATCCACATGGTGCACAGTCCGAGTAAGGCTTCATCCAGTCCTGAGGTGCCTATGGTGCCCTGAGGCAGGGTGGTGGGTGGTCATTGCTTGGTGTGTCATCTAGCCTCTTACAACAGGACTTCCGTGGGGTCCTGAGGTGCCAGGTCAGGTGACAGGGGATGCAGACAGATCATAGTAGCCCAGAGGCACACAGACATCCTTTGCCCACTGGCCTGAGAGATGTGGTCCTGGGCATTTCATTGCACTGCTCTTAACTAATAAAATGAGGACTCAAATATCTCTGCTTTGGACTAACAAACACTGTAATGCTCCTAAACAACATTCAGGCATTTCTATGGAGAATACTCCCTCTATGAGAGATCTTTTTAGGTCACACGCTAAGCACAGAATGGGATCACAGCAGATCCACTTGTAGAGGCACCATATTTGATCCATTTTGCATGAAAGACCTGAAAATAATCCAAACTTGGAAAAGCACTGGACAAATCAAAACGTTTGTAAAGATCACTGATGGTGCTCGAATTATGGTTTTCATCTGTCTTGTTTCAAGATATGTTTAAGATAGACATATTATTGTCACTTGCCTTCAATTTTTCTCTTGAGAACCTTTGTTCTGTTGCTATTTTTCTTCCTACTACCATATTCCACATTGGCTGAAGAACACCTTTTCCTATAGGTAGGCAGGAAATGGGAAAAAAATTCAAAAACAGAAATCACACATAATCGTTTTTTGGGGTGCTCTGGTAAGCTATGGTACTTACCTCCAGGGTTGACCTGAGGTGTATGCTTTCTGAGCAGTTTTTATAACTCTGAAGAATGAAAGGGGCTATTCTCCTACCTACAAAGTTTCAGGGGGCAGGGGTTTGGCCAATAGTACATCTGTGTAACATAGTTAGTCTTGCATTTGGAAATCTCTAACTAATCCTATATTTCTCAGGATGATAGTGTATCTGGTGCCAAATTACTTTGGAGTGTGGAAATTTTTGTCATTTTTTGTTTTGCTTCTGTACAGCATAGGTTGAGAAGCACTGAGGCCTGCAGAGTTGGGGACGGTGGAAAATGAGCATGGCTGAAGGTTTTTTGATGGCAGACAGGATGATCCAAGTGGGGGGCTGACTGTCAGGGGTCTGAGGATGAGGTGACTGTGAAGCTCAAAGTCCAGGCCCTTTATAGAAGGTCCTTTAAATACCCCTTTACAGGCTAATCTTTTGGGATGGCTCCTTTGTGTATGTTCACTATATTGTTAGGGCATCTGAGTGCTACCCACATATATAAAATGACTACCCAACTCCGATGCCAAGGTTCCAGTCTGCGGGGCTGTGAATTTCAGCATAGCCTGTTAGCCCCAGACATGGTTTTCCGGTCATGTCCTAACACCTAAATAATCAGGGCTGGTTCCTCAAGGGGAGAAACGTTTTGCTCAAACGGTACATTCACATCAACACAAGTGCACTTGTATTATTGAATCAAAGCTACTGACATATTCTCTTTAGAGACAAGTTAGCTATCTCTAAGAATTAGACCCAAAACATTAGTAGTTCAGGAGAGATCATTAAGTTTTAAGGCAGAGTATTGAATAATGGGAACATAATGGTTCTAAAATTTCATTTAATTTTGTGGTTGTATGCCACAGGTTGAGTGTGCTTCCCAAGGTTTTCCTTTCTCCTTTTTGGTTATTTTGATGGATTTTTATATTATCAGTGAGATGTAGTAGGAAAAGCAAAAGTTTAGGGTCAGAAAACACAGAATTCAAGTTCCTGAGGTGTATACCTCAGGCCAGTCACCTATCCTCCCTGGGTCTAGCTTTCTTTGTCTGTAAAATAGAGGTGCTATGATGTCCAGGGGCTATATCAGACCCAGACACTGGGAAGTGAGAAGCCAATTCTAGGAAATATTGACACTTCCTCAGTTCTGGTGAAGGGGCCCCATCGACTCACAGCAAAAGAGCTTGAGATGTTCAGAGCCAGGTCATCAGTGCCAGAGAAATTTTTCCCAGCTCCAGAACCTTTGCAGACTCATCATTCCTTAGGCCATAAAGTCCAAAGCCTTTGTGTAATGCCTAAAGACCTCCTTTGTCCACCTGCCGCTGACCTTCCATTGCAGCTGGACACGTAGCAGCTCCTTCAGCCACACGCCTACCTCACTGTCTCCCCATCACCCCTCAGAATAGCTCGTGCTCTTCCTTCAGTCAAGAACACCCCCTCATTTCTTCTCTGCCCATCCAGTTGTTACCTGCTCCTTTAATGGGCTTGAACCAGCTCACCTGCCCAACTGCCAGTTCCGTGACGGATAATGCTTTAGGAAGGGAGATGGTGTTTTGGGTGCCAAACAATGGCACTCCGTCATCTCATTTTGTCCTCATGCCACCTTGCAATAGATACTATCCCCTTATTTTACTTATGAGAAAGCACAAGTTTAGTAAGGCTAAGTGACTTGGCCAAGGTCACATGCCACCAAGTAGCTGGCATCAGAGTCCAGTCCAGGGCTCTCCAGTTCTTGGTGCTGTCCTCTTGCCTCTAGGGAGTGGGCAGCTCTTCCGCAACGATGACGTAAGGAAACAAGCATTTGCTTACTGATACAGCGGGAGAGACCTTCAAACTCTTTCCGACATCATATGGTTTTTCAGAGGCTATTAGTTCCTTTGTAAATATTTGGCAATAACAGATGCCCAAACATGATATTCAGGCAGTTTTCATTTTCTTAAATAAAGTAAAAGATCTGTGATTATTTTTCTAAAACTATTAAAGGCAGAATGGTTAATTTTGTTCATTCTGAAACCTGATCAGTTGTTAGGGTTTGCTCTGAGTGATCTGTCAGTCACAGTTCAGAGAAATAAATTCAGCATAATTTTATTACCAATGTAATTTTCTTAGAATTTAATTGGCTGTGCCTGATTTTTTAAAAACATGTCTCTTTTAGGGCCTCTGTTGGCACTAGCAGCTGGTACTTCCTTCACGATGGAGTGAAACGGGCCCCAAGGAAGCAGGTGGGTTGCAGCTGTGTCTCCCGCTGGGGTCTGGGGGCTGGGAGAGCCAGCCCGACAGGCTGCGTGGTGAAACAAGGCATTTCAGGCCTTACGGAGATACTAAACTTAACACCAAGCGGCACTCGCGTCAGACAAGAAGTTACCAAATCCTGACACTCTTGTCAGACATGGTCCCAACCATGGTGGATACTGTTTTTTTTTTATTTTCTTTTAAGCTGCTTGAGGTGACGATGACTCATTGCAAGGTTAATGCATTTCACCTTTCACCAAAGCTGCAGCCAAAATATTTTTCCACCTTTATGACACACCCTTTTCCCAGGCCTGTTAAATTAATAGGAGTTTAAAGAAAATATACAGGGAAGGTTATGGAAGTCCCCACTGTCTGCCTGACGAGCACGATGTGTCCCAGCCATAACCTGGAGCTTTCCCGTGTTTTCCAGGTTTGGGTTTAACTTGGACTGCAGGACTCTAAACGGCTCCAGTGGAAAATGCACCCTAACTTTAGAAAGCTGCCTTTCCAGTTTCAAAGTCATAAAATTCCTTAGTCGCTATGAAACAAGGGTCTACTTGATAAAAAAAAAAAAGACATTTATTATGAATCAAATGGGGAATAAATTTTTAACTGTGGTGGATTATTAAATCCAAATCTTTAGAGGGCCTTCAGTGTCCATTCTAATCTAGCTTGACTACACCTCCCTAATCTTGTCTTCTACTACTTTCCTACGTTTATGCTTTGCTTCAGCCAGACCATCCTTTTCACGTATCTGAAGTCTCCTGGTATACATTCTGGCCTTGCATATTTGCCTAGGATTTCCCATTTTCTGTTATTAGAATGTCCTTTCTTCCTCAAAATCACTTATCTAAGCCCTAATCTTTTTTCCAGGCTCCAGTTAAATCCGTCTCTTTTGTGACATCTTTCTTGACAAAAAGCTTCCTACCCTTAATTTCTATAATAACTGTTCTCTCATTGCTTTTAAGAACTTGTCTTTGCCAATGGTTCTGTAGCTTCACCACAACATATCTATGTGCAGATTTCTTCTTATTTACTGAGCTTGTGATTCATGTCTTTCATTAGTTCTAGAAAATTCTCAGCCTTCATGTAAGAAAATGTCCCCCTCTCTTCTTTGTCTTTTTTCCTTCTATTACCTTTCTTTCTGAAACTCCTATTGGATATATATTAGATCTTCTCATAGTTCCTTCCAACTCTCCTTACCTCTTCTTCATATATTCCACCTCTTCGTGTTCTGCATTCTGTATAATTTCTTTGGATCTATATTCGAGTTTTGACAGAGTCTAGTCTGCTGTTTAACTCTCCCACTGAATTTTTGAAGCAAATTTATTGAGATACAATTTACAAATATAATATGCATATATAAGTATATGCATATAATTTACATACATAAATTCAACCATTTAAAATTTACAGTGACTTTTAGCAAATTGACTCAGTTGTGCAACCATCATCATAATCTAACTATAGAACATTTCTCTCCCCCATAAAATGGCTCATGACAATTATAGTTAATCCCCATTCACACCCCAGCCTTAGGAAACCACTAGTCCACTTATTTTTCTATAGATTTTCCTTTTATGGACATCTCATATAATTGGACTCATAAAGTATCTGGTCTTTTTTGTTGTTGTTTCACTCAGTATAATATTTTTGAGCTTCAGTTATGTTGTAGCATGTATCAATAATTTGTTCTTTTTTATTTCTAACTAGTATTCCACTGAATGGATATACCACCTTTCATTTATCCATTCACGTGCTGTCCACTGAGTTTTCAATGTCAAAGATTCTACATTTCTTTCAATAAATTCTATATAATTCTATTTCAAATTAGATCAGCAATTATATTTGATCTAATTGTTTTATATTTTTTCCATCATTTCACTTTAGTTGTTTTAAACATATTTCTCATTGGTTTCTAATAATTCCATAACCTGAACACTTTCAGGATATGAATCTGATGTTTTTTGATTATTTGATTCTTATCTATTCTGTCTGTGCTTCCTCCTAAGTGCTGATTCAGAGCACATGTTTCATGGGACTCTTGTGTAGTCTAGATAGAAAGTTTCCTGGTTGGCACCCAGGATGACACTTCTTCAGATTAATTTTTTGGTTTGGAGTTTCCTGGGCTACACTGGTGCTTTAAAGATGAACAATAAACCAGTGAAAGTCAAAACCTATGGCTAAAAATTCTCATAAAAGACATTTTTCTCCTAAACAAGATTGTAGGAGGAGACAAAGATGTTTCCTGTGTTCTGTTTGTTCTGATTTGGTCACTTTCTTTCTTTCTTTCTTTTTTTTTTTGTTCTGCTTTTCCGCTGAGGGTATGTTTCTTTCAGAGTTCCAGCTACTACTAATGCCAGGGTCTCAGTTGCAACTCTGAAACATGTGTGATGCCCAAGTCCTGGACTCCTAGTCATGGGAGACATTAAAATAAGCCCTAACTGTGTCCTCAAGGTCGCCAAGTATCAGCTCTCACTTATCACTTGTGTGTTCATCTTATACTCTTCACTTTTGGTTCCTTATTTTATATAAGCATATAGTCACATCTGCACTTTTAAAAGAATCTTTATTCTGTTTTATTTAGAATTTCTGGATGTTTTGTAGCATGAGGTTTATCAGGATATTCAATGTACTTGGGAACACAGATATAAGCAGTTAGTGGTTATCTTGCTGTGTAGACATCAATGTGTTTACATCTGTGGTAGGTATAAGTGCTTTTATATGTGAATTATCACTTGCTTGGCTAAAAATGTGCATTAATATCACTAGATTCAGCATTAGTAATATAGCTTTTTATAGGCATAAACTATATTTTCAAATTTTAAGAAATACAATTTAAAGATAACATTGAATACTTCTATAGCGCCATGGCTTTTTGGAGCATCTTGACTTGTGGTATATTCTACAGCACAGTACATTTCTAGAAAATAATACCATGGTAATTTTTTATTTTGTCAAAGTTTTGCATCTTTCTTTTAATAGTTTTTGTAATAAAATGGTGTGCATTAAAATTCACAAGCACTTTTTTATCCTAAAGATTATGTGTCCAGAGATTTTTTTTCCCAAAAATGTTAATGATGTGACATGCTTGGATCATTTTGTCTAAACCAGGGAATAGAGTGGTTATCTCCTGACAATTTCTTTCATCTGGAAGTGTCCAATTGAGGAAGAACACAAAATTATCTGACTTTGGCAGGAATCAAGGAATCTATTTATTGCCCCAGACTGTCACCTTCAAATAAAAACAATCTTGCATGTTAAATAAAGTCTTAAAAATATATTTTCAAAGTCTTATTTTAAAGCTTCAGGCATCTATCTTTGAAGATGTCTATCTTATTCTTGTAAATTTCTCAAGAACTTCCTCTACAGACTATCTGTATCTTGGTTTCCTATGGCTCCTGTCACAATGTACCACAGACTCGGGGGCTTAAAGCAACAGACATTTATTCTGACATAGTTCTGGAGATTAGTGTTCTGAAAGCAAGGTGCTGGCAGCGTTATATCTTACTAGAAGCTCTGAGGGAGAATATGGTCTATGCATCTCTTCTAGCTTCCAGTGTTTGCTGGCAATCTTTGGCATTGTCTGGCTAGTAGACATATCACTTCAATCTCTGCCTTGGTCTTCATATGACATTCTCCCCTGTACCTGTCTTCACAAGCCTTCTGATAAGGTCACTAGTCACTGGGTAAGGGCCCACCCAAATCTAAAATGACCTCATTTTAACTAACTGTAATTGTAAATATCGTATTTCTAAATAAGGTAACATTCTAAGGCTGCAGGTTGGCATGACTGAAGGGATACTATTCAATCCAGCATAATTCAGTACTGTGGGCTATGCACTGGCCAGAATAAGCACAGGCTCTGGGAAGAGGAGGTTACCCTCCTAGGCACCTTGTCAACCCTCTATGTATCATTTCCCAGTGTAGGTGTAAGATGGAAGGAGCAGTTTCAAAAACCCAGGGGTTCCCTAAATGTAGAGCCTAAATATTGAGACCCTCAGAGAGAAACATCTTCATGTGAAAAGCATTGGCCATCTACAGTAGTCATCCATCCATCTGGGCTGTCCTGTAAGGATGTATTTCTGCAAAAAACCATTTCACTGTAAAAGACCTAAGATTGGGGCTACCAGGAGACATTAATAAACAGGGAGACATACTGATTTCCAAAGTTTATAGTCACCTTTGCTGAATCTTGAGGGTCCCTAACATTCTTCTGGGCACTTGTGAATACCAGTGTAATAAAGCTGCCTCCAGCCACCATCCTCCACATCTTCCTCATTCCCCCAGATCACACAGCCAAGAGCCCAGGCATGTCTATAAGCATTCAGGTTCCTTTAAAACACACACACTCATCAAAACTAAACAGCATTATTAGAAAAGAAGAATAAAAGAATTCAGATTTCATTAAAGTGCATGAGGACTTGAACAGTACTACACTTTTTTGGCTGGATTGGTGGAAGCAGTGATGTGGTTTTATACCAAGAAGCATTGAATGGCAAGAGCTCCATTCTCCCATCTCCCATTTTTGCCCAGAGAGAAAAAAAGAGGCATTTTCTCTCTCTCTTTCTCGCTCTCTTTTTTACTTTTTGCATCTTCCTACCTGGCTACCTTCCATGCTACAAAACAGCATTAACTCTAATCTCACAAACCCGTAGTTGCCAAAGAAGCTTCTTCGCAGATTGATGTAACTTTGGTGTAAAGGAGAATGGCAGTATGAAAGAAAAGGTTTCTTGGAATTCATAGCATTTCCTTCTTTGCTATCATTTTTTTAAATTAAGTAGCGTCTGACTCCCACGGGGATTTGAGAGGAATTGTTGGCTACATAAAAAATGAAAAAATATGAATTAATTTTAATTCCATAATAGGTCCCTGTGGTTGCTGTCTATCTTAAAGGAAGGATTAGAAGAAAAAAACATTTCATTCTGTTCACCAAACATCACAGTTAATATTATTCTGACACAAAATCTTTGTTTACCTAGTGTATTAGGTGTAATAGATTTGTCAAACTAGTTTTTCCTATTAGAGTTCCTGATTTAAACCTCCTATAAATCAACTTCAATTGGCTCAATATCCTCACCCATAATGATCTTTATTTCTGCAGAAGTAATTACTTGGCTTTCTACTCAAGCTCTACCTTTATCTGTGGCTTTGAAAAGTGTTGTCAAAGCCATCAGTACTGATATTATGCCAGCTAGGGGAGAATCCACAGAGGAAAGTGTATGTTGATCGAATGCTTCTTACATAAGATTTAGGAATTTATGTATCAGTGATCTGAAGCTTTCTTTTTGAGCAACGGGACTGGTTTGTTGTTTTCTTCTCAAGATCTGCAACTGTTCAAAGTCAAGGGTTGGGGTAAGAGGTAGGAATATGAACATGTCACCTCATGAGCTCATGATGGGAAGGGATGAGCCTAGTCATTCATCTCTTATGCCTAATGATCACATCTTATTCTTAATTACTTCCCAAGGTTGAAGTATAAACATTTTTTTGGTGGACAGTAGGTTTTGCTACATTTCTCAAAATGAAAAGAAGTTTTATTTGTTTATGGTTGTTCAAATAATGTATTCAAACTGTTAATCCAACTATTACAGCAAGATAGTTGAAGCATTCCTCAAAAAAGTTTTAAAAAGTTAAAACATCCTAAATTGGGTTACTTTGAGATAACCAGTGTTATTATTTTAGGGCACAGGTTTTCCTCTATGCAATACATATATCCCATAATATATATTTATAGATTATAGTTATAAAAGTTTTAGTGTGCTATATATAAGCTGTATATAGTCTTTTTTCACTCTGTTAGCTCATGCATATCTTTCAATATCTAAATATAGATTCTTATTGTATTTTGAAATACCCAACAGAATTCTCCAGATTTTATGGATGAACTTTAACCAGTTTCCTCATGGTAGATCTGTTTTCTGTTACAAACATGATATATTTTGCATATATTATTTTCTTATCCATGTTTTATATTTTGTCCACCTTGAACCAATTATTTGTTGCCCTGCACGCACGCACGCACACACACACACACACACACACACACATACACACACACACACAAACGTGCGTGTGCACACACTCCATATGCAGACATCACATCTGTGATTGTAAACACTTTAGGAAAATGAACTTCTCCTTTCCCATAACTCTGACCAAACACATATCCAACTATGCTGATTTTAACATTTTCTGGATACTTCCACATTTGGTATTATTATCTTTGGAATGTATGTTTCAGTTCAAAATTTGAAAAATACTTTGAGTGTTCTAAAAAAACAAAAAATGGAAACACCAGCATTAATAAATACATTAATCTCATTTGCAAGAAAATCATCTTTCAAGTTCTTTATTTGGGGAATACCTATATTTAGTGCTATTGTTGGGAGTAAGTATAGTGCCATGAAATAGTATGACGTGTTCTGGGGCTCTTGTCATTCCTCTCATTAATACTACAAAAAAGTGTGATGACACTTGTGCTGAGCGCTCTGTTCACAAGTATTTTGTCTCTTGTTATTTATAATAATTCTGTGAGGGGACCTGGGCAGTCTGATAATCCCCATTTCATAGATGAGGACCCTGATCCCAGAGGGGTAAGTGACTTGTCCAAGGATGCCTTCAACACAGGGCAGAAGAGTTTGAGTCAGACTCCAAGGTTCTTTTCATGTCATCCGCTTTTCTAGTGTAGGTGTCACTGGTTGATTTATAACTCAATAAAGCCTTTCTGTTATGATAGTTTTCCCTTACTTCAGAGTTTGGGTCCATAAGCACCATTTGGAATGAGATCATTTTCCTATAAAACTTCTGTTAAAAAACTGTTCCATGATTTGTTAGGTGTCTGTCAAGCGTGAGTTTGCCTACCAGGTCCTCGGCATTTAAAAATGTTTCTAGGGGACTCTGTAGAGGGAAAAGAAAGTGGTTTCTGACATACTTTAATTTTGAATAATGTCATCATGAGCTGGTGTGTGTGCTAAATGAACACCTCTCTCTCTCCATTTCTGTCTGTCTTCTCTGATTATTTCTAGAAAACATCTCCCTATGGTTCTTTAATAAAAGATTAATAAATCTATGTATTTCATTGCAAAATATACCAATTATGTTTTTTTTTACAATTTATTTTATTTTAGTATCATTAACCTACAATTACATGAGCAATATTGTGATGATAAAACTACCCCCTTCATCAGGTCCCCCCCACCAACCCTATTACAATCACTGTCCATCAGTGTAGTGAGATGAGAATCACTACTTGTCTTCTCTGAGCTGTACAGTCCCCCCCGTGCCCCCCCACCCTATGTCTGCCAATCGTAATGCCCCTTTTACCCTCTTATCCCTCCCTTCCCACCCATCTCCCCAGTCCCTTTCCCTTTGGTAACTGTTAGTCCATTCGTGGGTTCTGTGAATCTGCTGCTGTTTTGTTCCTTCATTTTTTTTTTCTTTGTTCTTATACTCCACATATGAGTGAGATCATTTGGTACTTGTCTTTTTCGGCCTGGCTTATTTCACTGAGCATAATACCCTCCAGCTCCATCCATGTTGTTGCAAATGGTAGGATTTGTTTTCTTCTTATGGCTGCGTAATATTCCATTGTGTATATGTACCACTTCTTCTTAATCCATTCATCTACTGATGGGCACTTAGGTTGCTTCCATTTCTTGGCTATTGTAAATAGTGCTGCAATAAACAAAGGGGTGCATCTGTCTTTCTCAAACTGGGCTGCTGCATTCTTGGGGTAAATTTCTAGGAGTGGGATTCCTGGGTCAAATGGTATTTTTATTTGGAGGTTTTTGAGAAACCTCCATACTGCTTTCCACAATGGTTGAACTAATTTGCATTCCCACCAGCAATGTAGGAGGGTTCCCCTCTCTCCACATCCTCGCCAACATTTGTTGTTGTTTGTGTTTTGGATGTTGGCCATCCTCACTGGTGTGAGGTGAAATCTCATTGTGGTTTTAATCTGCATTTCTCTGATGATTAGCGATGTGGAGCATCTTTTCATGTGCCTGTTGGCCATCTGAATTTCTTCTTTGGAGAAGTGTCTGTTCATGTCCTCTGCCCATTTCTTAATTGGATTATTTGCTTTCTGTTTGTTGAGGTGCATGAGTTCTTTATATATATTGGATGTCAACCCCTTATCAGATACACTTATGAATATATTTTCCCATACTGTAGGATGTCTTTTTGTTCTACTGATGGTGTCCTTTGCTGTACAGAAGCTTTTCAGCTTCATATAATCCCACTTGTTCGTTTTTGCTTTTGTTTCCCTTGCCCAGGGGCATATGTTCATGAAGAAGTCGCTCATGTTTATGTCCAAGAGATTGCTGCCTATGTTTTTTTCTAAGAGTTTTATGGTTTCATGACTTACATTCAGCTCTTTGATGCACCTTGAGTTTACCTTTGTGTATGGGGTTAGACAGTAGTCCAGTTTCATTCTCTTACATGTAGCTGTCCAGTTTTTCCAACACCAGCTGCTGAAGAGGCTGTCATCTCCCCATTGTATATCCAGGGCTCCTTTATCAAATATTAATTGACTGTAGGTGTTTGGGTTAATGTTTGATTCCTCCTTCTCAGGATTGTTTTGGCTATTCGGGGTCTTTTCTGGTTCCATATGAATTTTAGAATTATTTGTTCCAGTTCATTGAAGAAAGTTGTTGGTAGATTGATAGGGATTGTGTTGAATCTGTAGATTGCTTTAGGTAGTATTGCCATTTTGGCAATACTGATTCTTCCTAGCCAAGAGCATGGGATGCATATCCATTTGTTAGTGTCTTCCTTAATTTCTCCTAGGAGTGTCTTGTAGTTTTCAGAGTACAGGTCTTTCACTTACTTCATTAGGTTTATTCCTAGGTATTTTATTCTTTTAGATGCAATTGTGAATGGAATTGTTTTTCTGATTTCTCTTTCTGTTAGCTCATCATTAGTGTATAGGAAAGCAACAGATTTCTGTGTGTTAATTTTATATCCTGCAACTTTGCTGAATTCAGATATTAGTTCTAGTAGTTTTGGAGTGGAGTCTTTAGGGTTTTTTATGTACAGTATCATATCATCTGTAAATAGTGACAATTTGACTTCTTCTTTACCAATCTTGATGCCTTGTATGTCTTTGTTTTGTCTGATTGCCGTGGCTAGGACCTCCAGTACTATGTTGAATAACAGTGGAGAGAGTGGGCACCCCTGTCTTGTTCCCGATCTTAGATGAAAAGCTTTCAGCTTCTCGCTGTTAAGTATGATGTTAGCTGTGGGTTTGTCATATATGGCCTTTATGATGTTGAGGTACTTGCCATCTATACCCATTCTGTTGAGAGTTTTAATCAAAAATGGATGCTGAATTTTGTCAAATGCTTTTTCAGCATCTATGGAGATGATCATGTGGTTTTTGTTCTTCTTTTTATTGATGTGATGGATGATGTTGATGGA
>JAQQAC010014596.1:24383279-24463092 GCA_029783875.1 Phataginus tricuspis | reverse complement strand
TTGGTAAGATTTCAATATTTTTGAATTTACTGAGGTTCTTTTTGTGGCCTAGAATGTGGTCTATTCTGGAAAATGTTCCATGTGCCCTTGAGAAGAATGTGTATCCTGCTGCTTTTGGGTGCAGAGTTCTGTAGATATCTGTTAGGTGCATCTGTTCTAGTGTGTTGTTCAGTGCCTGTGTGTCTTTACTTATCCTCTGCCTGGTTGATCTATCCTTTGGAGTGAGTGGCGTGTTAAAGTCTCCTAGAATAATTGCATTGCTGTCTATTTCCTCCTTCACTTCTGTTAGTATTTGTTTCACATATGCTGATGCTCCTGTGTTGAGTGCATATATATTTATAATGGTTATATCTTCTTGTTGGACTGACCCCTTTATCATTATATAATGTCTGACTTTATCTCTTGCTACTTTCTTCGTTTTGAAGTCTATTTTATCTGATACAAGTACTGCAACACCTGCTTTTTTCTCTTTGTTGTTTGCTTGAAATATTTCTTTCCATCCCTTCACTTTTAGTATGTGTATATCTTTGGTTTTGAGGTGAGTCTCTTGTAAGCATATACATGGGTCTTGCTTTTTTTATCCACTCTGTTACTCTGTGTCTTTTGATTGGTGCATTCAGTCCATTTACATTTAGGGTGATTATTGATAGATATGTACTTATTGCCATTGCTGGCTTTAGATTCGTGGTTACCAAAGGTTCAAGCGTTGCTTCTTTACTATCTGAGAATCTAACTTAACTTTCTTGTTAAGTTATTGTGAACGCCGTCTGATGTTTCTTTATCTCTCCCTTCCTATTCCTCCTCCTCCTTTCTTTATACATTAGGTGTTTTATTCTTTGCCTTTAGTTGGTATTTGGATGGTCTGCTTTCTTTGCTATGATTTTATTTTCTCTGGTGACATCTTTTTAGCCTTAGGGGTGTTTCCCTCTAGAGCAGTCCGTTTAAGATATCCTGTAGTGGTGGTTTATGGGAGGCAAACTCTCTCAACTTTCTTTTGTCTTGAAATTGTTTAATCCCTTTGTCATATTTAAATGATAATCGTGCTGGATACAATATTCTTGGTTCAAGGCCCTTCTGTTTCATTATGTTAAATATATCATGCCATTCTCTTCTGGCCTGTAACGTTTCTGTTGAGAAGTCTGATGACAGTCTGTTGGGTTTTCCTTTGTAGGTGATCTTTTTTCTCTCTCTAGCTGCCTTTAATACTCTGTCTTTATCTTTGATCTTTGCCATCTTGATTATTATGTGTCTTGGTGTTGTCTTCCTTGGGTCCCTTGTGTTGGGAGATCTGTGGGCTTCCGTGGACTTTGAGACTATTTCCTTCCCCAGCATGGGGAAGTTTTCAGCAATTATTTCTTCAAAGACACTTTCTATCCCTTTTTCTCTCTCTTCTTCCTCTGGTACTCCTATAATACGAATATTGCTCCGTTTCGATTTGTCACACAGTTCTCTTAATATTCTTTCATTCTTAGAGATCCTTTTATCTCTCTCTGCCTCAGCTTCTTTGTATTTCTGGTCCCTGTCTTGTAATTCCTTGATCGTGTCTTGAACCTGATTCAATCTGCTGTTGAGCCCGGTGATGGCTTGTCTCATTTCTGCATTATCTTTCCTCACTTCCCTCACTTCCTCCCTCAGCTCTTGCACATTTTTCTGTAGATCCGTCAGCATGGCTATGACTTTTATTCTGAATTCTTTTTCTGGAAGACTGTGTATGTCTATTCCTTCAGCTTCTTTTTCTGGGGTGGTGTTTGTCTGAAGCTTTGTCTATATCATATTCTTCTGTCTTCTCATGACTATAGAATTGGTTGTTGGTAGCAAGGAGAGATAAGAAAGAAGAGAAAAGAAAAAAAGGAAATTTCTACTAATAATAAAAAAGTAAAAGGAGAGAGAAAGGAAAAGGAAAGAAAGAAAAAGAGAAGGCAGCAACACGTAAAAGAAAACAGCAACAACAACTACAACAACAACAACAAAAAAAAACACCAAAACGCCCACCGGGGATGGTTTCTGTGTGAATGCTGTAGGTGGCGCTATTGCTCCACTATTCCAGAGCTGTGGCCACATTGCTCCACATGGCCCTTTAAAGCTGTGGCCGGGTGAGAATGAATGGGAGGCTGTTGAAAGAGAGGGAAAGAAAAAAAGGAAAAGAAAGGGGAGAAAAAACAGTAACAACAACAACAACAACAAAAAAAAAAGCCACAGATAATGGGTTCCGTGCGAGTGCTGTAGGTGGCGCTGTTGCTCCACTATTCCAGCGCCACTCTATAGTTCTGGCTGGGTTGGGACCGAATGGTAAGCTGTTGATCTCCGTGGGGGTCTCAATGGTGGGCACCCTTTCCCAGTCGCCAGCCAAGGGGTCCAAAGCTCCCCAGGACTCCCAGCGTGCTGGGCTCAGTTTTTGGGGCTATCCAGCCCCTCTACTGAGCTCCTGTCTCTTTAAGACCGCTGAGGTAGAGCGCGCGCTTTTCTTCCCTTTTTTCTCCTTTCTTTTTCCTTCCCGGAGCCTGCTGCAGGCAACTTGCACGTTCCCGGCTGGGACCCTGTGCCCTCTGTCTCTCCTATCTCCGCTACACCGCCGGCTGTGTGTCGGCGCTCCGGGCGCAGACTTCCACTCCCTCCTGGCTCTGAATCCTCTCCTCCCGCTGGAGCTCTGGGGGAGGGGAGCGCTTGGTCTGCTCGCGGCTCCGTACTTTACCCGCCTTGCCGGGACTCCTGCCGGAGTGCTGGGGTGGAGGGGCGCTCTGGTCTTGCTGGATCGCGTTTCCATCCCGCCTCGCCGGGTGCCGAGTCCTCTGTCCGGAGTGTCTGGCCACCGGAGCTCTGGGGGGAGGGGGAGCGCTTGGTCCCACCGGGTCGCCGCTCCGTAACCCCTCCGCCTTACCGGCTGCCAAGTTCTCACTGGTGTAGCTGTACGCTGTGCACTTTCCTGTGTATTCTGGTCTCTCTTTTAGGGATAGTTGTATTTGCTGTATTTTCGTGAATAAATATAATGTTGGGAGGAATTTTTCTGCTGGTCCGTTCACGACGCCATATTCCCGGAAGTCCTCAAATTATGTTTTACTGATAATTCTAAATTCTACATATGTTAACATTTAGATGTAGTTCTTCCACTTTTTTCCATCATTTCCTAACTTTTTTATGTCTATATTTGCTTTTTTTCATGTCATATTGCATTTAAAAGGTTTGTATCCTCCTTTTAAATTTAAAGTTATATTGACAATTAAATGTAATATGTCATTGTGAATTAGTTCCTTTGCTAGGAAAAAAATACTTTAAAGGATACCACTGAGACTATTGATATAAATTAGACTATGAACTGTAGTTTAAATAAAAGTCCTGTATCAGTAAAAATATATAAAGTTATATCATAATCATTTCCCCATGTCATTAAATAGATCTTATATGAATTAAAAAATATTTAATTATCCTTCTATATTAGGCTGTAAGGATGTTTAAGCAATACAGTGCTGAAAGTAGGTACGCTGGGGCAATTTCCTGAAAGTTTTGGCAATTTACATTTCCACTGATGGTGTATGAGAATGTTGTCTATTTTATGACTACCAATATCAGTTTCGATGCAAAACATTTTCTCTTTTATTGGATGTGTGTAGACCTTTACAGATATTTTGATTCGAATATCAGAAGGTCCCATCAATGAATTACAGCCATGCTCTTTGTTTTTTTCATTAGAAGATTCCATTGGTTTATTTTATTTTAATACCAATATCTGTCATCTGGGACTGCTATATGTACAGACAGCACACTTTTGCATTTCTCTTGCTTTTAAAACTAAGAGGCCTTTTTGCCACCCAGAAAGCATGGTGCCCATTCTTGTCCCTTGTTCTGTAATAGCATTTTGTACAGCAGATGGTCTTCCACACTGACTTCCTCAGAAGAGCCTCCCAAGGAAGGGAGAGAGTAGCTGTTTCTCCTTCTCTGGAACACCCACCATGCTCCTTCACCGCCAGGAAGGCCACCGCCCTCTGCGCGGCTGCCTCTTACACTCTGTAAATCTTCTTGGCTCTTACACACAGCAGAAGATAAATTTTAATGCAACATCAAGCATCCTTATTTTTAAAGACATCCCCAGTTTGATGAGTGAAAATAATACTCTAACTCCAACTTTTCTCTTTTGATTACTATAGTTTTGGCATTTTCATCTTTTGTGTATTGTTTTGGAACAGAGTTCCAGTAACCTTTTTTTATGAAGTGTAGTTCTGTTTTGCCTATTCTTTCCTCCTGGGGAGAATTTCACTTTAAGTTGCTTATAGCCATCTTAGTTCCCAAATGTTTTTTTTCAGCCTCCATCTGGACAAACTACACGACTTTTTCTAATCATCTCGGAACATCTTGCCTCTTCCCAAAAGCTTTCTTTGATCTACCATCCTTTAAAAATTCATAGTCTGATTGCTGCTTGCACTGCTCTCTGCTCTTCTGATAGTGCTCCCTAAAAGGCCATCCATGCCACCCCAAATCAACAGAGTATCCTGTCTCTATCCTCCTTCAGGTCTCTATGGCATTTGATATTTGTCATCATCTCTTTTTTACATGGAAGCCATCTCCTTCTTTGGAGTCTGTGACCTGGATCCTGCCCCTGAGGGAGATCTGTGACACAGGACAAAGAGTCAAGGCCACAGTGCTGCCCCTGGGGTCACTTCTACACTTACTGAATGACATGCACAGCATTGTAATTTCTCTGTTTGTAAAAGTGGGGTTATGAAATCTGCCTCATAGGTATATTATGAAGAACAAATGAGATAGTGCAGGTCAGAGCATTTTTATATCATACTTTAACATGTATCATGTGGCCTAAGGAGTGGCCACGGAATTGAGAATGAAATGTAGAAGGCACCTAGGCAGAGGGATGAAAGAAAATGTTCTCAGGGCAAAGGTCCTGTGGCAGTAAGGAACCTGGCAGACCCAAGGGATGGGAAGAAGGCCAATGTGGTTGAAGCACAGAGGCAAGGGAGAGAGTGGTGCTTGAGAGGTAGGTGGGGACCAGAAACTCTGGGGCCCTTGTAGGCCAGGCTGAGATTTGCCAATAGCGATGGGAAGCCATCGGGTGCCTTCGGTGTATGCTTGCTGCTGCCGTGGCCAGACCTGCAGACCTCAAAGATCGCTGGCTGCAGCGTTGAGGGGATTCGACGAAGGCTTGGGCAGACACAGGACACTGCTTCTCATTCTTCCCTGTGATGACTGCTCTTCTTTCTCTTGACCCCTAAATGTACCTCTTTCATGGGTCTGGTCACCATATCCTCACTTTTAACCACTTTCTGGATATATGTACTTGGTGGCCCAGAAATTCAAACACATGCTTTTAGTCTGTGCAGATGGAGCCTAGAAAAATCTCTCCAGCTCCTGCTTCTACCTTGGCCATCATATCCCATCGGTCATCATGTTTATAAATATCTAGTGGGTAGTGCTCAGCCTACAGGCGCCCCTGTAATGATTTCCTGGATCATCATGAGGCATCATGAGCTCTGCTCGGGCCTCAGATTTGCTTGACTCCACTTTCAGGCACAGTGCGGCCGCTGATCAGTATTCCAGCTGGCATCTCCGGTTACGGCTGTTCTGTTTAACCTCCCCAAACTCTTCACATCAAATCTACATTCTAGCCAGATCCTGACTGTGCCCCGCTTCCCTGCCCCCATCTACAGATACTATGGGGTGCGCTGACGTGCTCCACCCCCATGCCATTCTGCCTTTATTAATGCCTGTTGGAATCCTAGTCACCTTTTATACCTCAGCTGAAATGCCACTGTTGCCAGGAGACCTTCTTGGACTCCTCCAATCTTACATGAAGTTTCCTTCCTCTGAACCGCATAGCACCTTCCTTCTTCCTCTTTAATGACAGTGGGATTTGTACTACACACGTATTGTATATTTGTCTTAGTCTCTCTGCTGAGTTCTTTTCTCCTCAAGATCTGGGACCACAGATTATTCACCTCCGTGTTAGTTATAATACTTGTATCTGTGGGTTGTGCAAGGAAGATGCTCAATTAGTATTTATCAAATCAGCATGTCTTTATGATAATAATTATGCATATACGATTCAAACTCACTTCCCTACTCCTCAACTGTTGTGAGGTGCTTGCTACATCCATTTGGACGTTTGGAACAATTTTTAAAAAATTATTCTTACTGACTAGTCCTTAACTCTTCTTATCTCCAAGTGGACAAATATGACTAGGATATTCTTGAACGGTACATTTTAAAGAGAAGACAGAACGAGGCAAACCAAACAATTCCTTTTACGTTTCATCCTGGTTAGAAGCCAACGTAAATGCTTGTGCTTTAGGAACAAGCATATTTCCTGCCGTGAAGTCTTGGCTGTTTATCCTGGGACCCCATTCCACCACTGGCTGCCCTCTAACGACTGTTAACCCCTCCTTTGAGCCGGCAAACCAGATGTGGGTTTTTTAAGCAAATTATTGGTTATTTCACCGCATGTAGTTTTTGCAGTTAAGTGTTTCCAGCTTCTCAGAACATTCCACAGGAATAGCATCATATTATTCCTCCAACCTGTTAATTAACATAATTATTTATCAGCTCTAAAACACAGCTTGAGTTTGTTAAGTGGCTAGCAGAACATATATTCACTGAATGTAGCCCAGTGCTGCTGGAGAGAACAATTCAGCAATAAAAAATGGGAAGTCTTGTGGGAGGTGGGGAACACACTCCATTTCTTCTCGTTTCTGGGAATCCATTATTCTTTTCTTGGGATACACCCCAGGTGTTGGCTAGATGTCCCCAATAGCTCATTATTGAGTCAACATGTTTTTTAGAATGAAGGGTTTTCATGTGATCTCTTTGTTGCACACCTCCAGTATTTGAAATCTGTGTTTGTAGATCCAAAGGATTAAATAATGAAATGGGATTAAATCCTACTTTTCCTGCCACTCCCCACGTCTCACTGCTCATCCCTGGCATCAGCAGGGAGGTCCGCTTGATGTCCCCGTCCACATGGTCCTTCCTCATGTCGCTGCTTCCCTAACAACTAAGAAAGAGTGATAGGTCCCTTCCCTTTCAGTGCCGTCTGGGAGCTCGGAGAGCCCCTGGGACCCTCATAGGGGATCTGCTAGGTCAAAACTATTTTTGCAAATATTGTGAAATATTATTTGTCTTCTTCCCTCTTGTTCTCTCACAACTGTGCAATGGAGTTTTCTAGCAGCTGCACCACAACAAATGGAATATAGAACCAGAAACTAGAGTCTTGTTATCTTCCATTAAGCCAGATATTAAAGAGATTCACAAAACTGTAAAACAGTGCCACCCTTCTCACTAAATTTTTTGTTTTGTTTTGTTTTGGAAAATATACTTATTGTTCATAAAAGTATGATTTTTATATCAGTATTTGATGTTTTATGGTTATTTTTAAAGTAAATTAAGACAAAGTGTTCACTTTTAGTTCTAATGTCGTAATCATTGATAGATACTATTACCCACATAAGCACTTTGGGAGCCTTGATCATTTTAAGAGTGTGAAGAAGTCCTGAAGCTAAAAAGTCTGAGAAGGACTGCCTTTCAAAAGTCAGTTGTGTGAGAAGTCCTAGTCACCAAGCTTTCATCCTTACGTTAGACAAACAGCATGTTCCTTAGAAAGGAGTCAAACCCACCAGGTATGCATGAGTGTTTTAACACTTTGACGAGGGTCATAACAAACAGTTCCATCCGTAAGTTACCATAGCTAACCGAGATGGCCTCTGACTTCCCTGAACCAGCTTGTGCTGGAAACCAACCTCACGTATAGTTACAATCAGAGTACTATTAGGGGAAGAAGCCAAAAGCAGAGGATGGGAGAAGCTGTAGGCCATGGGCTAGGAGAAGAGAGAGTCTTGGAACTGGATTAATGTTTGGGGAAACACTCATGGGTAGGAAAACTGGCTATCCACACTTTTTCTCCCTTTAGTATTATTCCTTTAGAGCAGGAAATACATTTCTGGAAATCAGCCCCTGCCTGAGCTGTGGTTTTTGTGAAGACAGTAATTAGTAGGTTGCAGTGGATTTCATGGGAAAGTCATGGTGGCTCCAGGCTGGACCAGAGATGGATACATGTACAAATGTTTAAGTAGAAGTTTAAATGGCTGAACCACAAAATATTTGGATTTGATTCCAGTTCCCGTAAAGTAGACCCCATCTTGGAATTTCTACGACTATATTCTGCTTTTCTCACTACTCATTGACAGGAAGCTTTCCCAGAAAACAGTGGTTTGTTAGCACATTAGTGCAACCCTCATCATTCCATTCTAAGGAAAATCTCACATACCCACAGCCAAAAGTCATTTCCATTCTATTTGCAGAACCCAAATAATAGCTTATTCACACCATTTTTGACAAGGGCTACACTCTCCCTAAGAGTAGAAAGAATTATAGTAAGAATTACAGTAATTCAACTCATCAGTTTTTATTGAACTATTAGAGATATCACGTGATGAGGGCGAAGAGATGGATACCCAGCCTTGGGTGCTGGGTTATAAATCCCTTTAACACTAATAACTGGATTTCAGTGACTCTTTCCTCCCTGCTCATGCATTGATACAGCATCCCTCAAAATCACCCTCAATGATTTTAGGAGTCCTCAGGTGGGGATGTCTCAGTCATGCCAATCAGTTTAGATAATAACTCTTAAAAGTGTTATCTCCTCAGAACCCCGAGAATGTGGACATAAGAAGAGGACCACCTGAGATGTTCAGGATAGGAAACCCAGCCAGCTTTGCAAAGTGCTTCTAGAACAGAGGCAGAATTGTGAAGAGGAGCCAGAGGTGGAAAACTGAGAAGGGAGATCAAAGAGGGGGAGACAGGAAAATAAAGTTTTCTTGGACTTGCAGGGAAAGAATCGCCGTGGCACAGCATCTTCTGGGTTCACTTTGAGTTTGTGATGGCCCGCTGGAAACACTGCCATGTTCTCAAAATAAAGACAACCATGATTCCCAGCTCTATCCTGAAACAGTACCTATAGATCATCAGGTCTTTGGAGTATTTAGCATCTTCTCATGTTAGCTGTCTTCATAGATGAACTTGCAGGAGTTACTATGCTAACTAGCACGGGCCACTTTATACTAAGGTAACAAAGATCTGACCTGTAGAGGATGGGGAGGATGGAGAAGACAGAGAAGATTGTGTGTCAAGGGACAGAAAACCCTGTCCTTCCCATGAGTAAAGCACATTTTATGGTGTCCTGCCCACGGTGAGTGACCGCAGCACAGTTGGGAATAATCATATTAGACTCCCAATACATAGTGTGGCCTTTTTAGATTTTCATGGCCCCTCTTAGGAAACTTGAAACAAGTGGAGCAGGAATTGTCATGGAACTTTCAGTGGCACCACCCAGAGTTGTCCTCAAAGCAGTGAATCCAGCCAAATTCACACAAGGCACTCTGGCTCCAAAGCCCTTGCTCTCTAAGCAATGTGGGTGCCCCACCTGTGCCTCCTTGGTACTTGCTGTCCTCAAACATGCAGAAAGCTGCTTACTGCTGGCCCTGTGTTCTCTCCTGACAGCACTCTCTGATGGTGGGCATGGGTAGAGCAGAAGTACCAAGGAGTTAGACCTAAGGACCATCCCCCCACCAATAGCCTAGACTTGGTAGATAAGGACTCCGGAAGCTCACTTCTCCAATGGGATAACTTCCAGACCTGGTCGCCATGGTGCCTCATCGTGTCCTCGCAGGACTGAGCCCTGGGAGCCCTGGTTGCTCCCAGCATGACCTTACTTATTAATGTACCCTAGACTGGCTTTTTTCCCTTTCCTGTCACTGTCCACTCTTCCCCTGGTTCTTTCTGGAATCACCTTCCAAATAAATAGCTTATACTTGAATTCTTGTTTCAAGGCTGCTTCAGGAGCAAACCAGTTATGCTACTCTGATCTCCTTACCTTAAATCACCCCCTTGCTTTGATGTGTCCATCCTAATGGTAAGCCCTTCCATTAGGAAACAATCTCATACTGGTAATTTATAGCTTAGAGTGAATTTCAGCCAATGCCTCACCATTCCCAAGCTTTCTTACATGTAATGGAGCAGTCAACCAAAGCTCCTTCCTCCTCCATGAGGTCAAGGGGAGAATGCAACAGGGTTGATTTTCTTTTAACTAAATCACAATCCAAGGTGTCACAAAGCTTTGTCCCTCCTCTCTCTCCAGTGACTTGCTATATTTCCATCCTTTGGAAAACAGCCAGCCTTTGGAAAGAGAGGAAGAAAGGACACACATGTAACTCTTGTCGCTCTGCTCCTTCCCTCAAGGGGGAGGGGAGCCCACTGATTTTTATGGCTTTCACTCTCACATTTGTATGGAGGACCTCTAGATCTGTGTCTCTGCCTCTGATTTCACCTACAAATCCTGGTCTCCTACCATCTACCTGAACATTTCTGCTCACATGTCCCTTATTCTCCAGCCAATAGATGCAAAGTGGAATTTTTCATCTTCACTTTAAAATGTCTCTTTTAATTACGTTGCCTATTTATACCAATAGTAACACCATTCCTACAACTGCCAGTTTCAAACCCAGTGGTCATGTGTGGTCTCTCACTCTCTTTTTTCTCCTCAAATCTTTACTACTTCCTCGTTCCTCTCTAATCCCAGACTCTCCCTTTTAGGTTGCCCTATAGAAGATTGGGATAATTTTCCCCAAAATTCTGCAGTCACATGTCCCTGTGCAGTTTCAAAAAAAAAAAAAAAAAAAGCCAGTGGCTCCCAGCTGACTTCAGGATAAAAGCCAAATTTCTAAAAAAAAAAAAATGTGTGTATGTTCTCTATTCTCTTTGTTATTCTTTTTTTAAATTTTATTTTTAAAAAGGTCTACCCTAGTCTGGCTAAAAACTTATTATTCAATTTATCTTTCTCTATTTCCCAAAGCAAATTCTGCTCTCCAGTCAGGCCAGTTTTCCCAGTCCTCCTAAATATCACTTATGCCTCTGGGTTTTTGTTCATGATCCTTCCCTATCTTTAGGAGGAAACATCCTGAGCCTTTATGGGGTGCTAAGTGTTATGCAAAACACTTACTTTGTATGTTATCTCATTTGCTGTCTACCACAACTCTGCAGCGCTCAAAATTATTATCAACTACATTTTATAGATAAGAAACGGAAGAGCCAATAAGTTAAGGTACATTGTCACATCATGCATCTGAAAAGGGATAGAACAAGATGAGAATTCCCTTTTGCCTGAATACTATTAAAACAAAACCCCAAACTTGGAAATCCTCTCAATAGCACATCCTTTCAAGGTCTAACAGGCTTCAACAGGGAGCACGTGATTCTTCAGGGAGATGTACCTTTGTTTGACTTCTAGTTGACTACTGATTAAGGCTCAGACTCTGTGAACTTATTTTAACTTAGTGAAGATTGTCAAGTTATAATTTTCATGCAGGAGAGATGCAAAGATTTTGTCCAGTAGAACAGAAAGCCTCAAAAGTTACTGTTTTGTTGTAGCATGCAGCAATAACCAGTTGTGTTTTTAACTTACCACCTTTATTTCAGCATTCTAACTCTCATTAGCAATATATACTTTGATTTCTCCTTTATTCCATTGAGTTAGTTTTATCAGTCAGCTCCTGCAGCTCATGTGCAAAGACGTTGAACATATAAAACACATCACCACAACCACCATGAGCAAATGGAAATCATCCATGTATTCCCCCATCCCTTCTCTGTCCCCAAGATGCTTAGAATAGCTTGGGCAGGTAGTTATGTGCTCAATAAATACACACTGAATACAATTTAATTGAGATTTGCACATTAACCTTTACTACAGCTCAGAATTTTCCTGATTTATATTTAGGCAACTCCTGACAAAACAGGGAGACATTGTCTCTAAGATCGAGTAGCCTTAAAGAAAGAATAATAGAGAGTAGAATATTCTGCCTCACACAGGAGGGGAAAAATGTTTTGTGGCAGCCTGAGGACCGTAACAGTTAACTTTAGAATTTGTCCACATAGTTAAGCCTCAGTCCAAATGCCACTTTTCTAAAAAGCCAGCCTAGGGGCAGTCTGTGCCTTCGTTTTTCAACCACAACTCTGTTTAATTTCAAAACAAGGGCAGATAAAATATGCTAATGCACAGCAAGTCTCCCCATTGCCATCCATTAGGGAGCCCCTTTCCTGTGTGAAAGTCCAGGCTTCCGTGAATTTACAAGCAAATGACTGCCCTTGTTACTGGCATTCCACACCGGTGATAAGACATGAGTATATCAGCCTGGGCCCAATGGTGTGAATTTTCTTCTGAAAGGTGCTGTGTTCTTTGCTTTGAATACATAGGGAGTGTATCTATGTGCACATGTAGGATGTTTTAAAATAAGTGTGCCTCTATCTGTAGGGACATGAATAGGAAATCCTCTGAGACTTCCATTTAGTGGTGGTGGTGGTGGTGGTGGTGGTGCTGGTGTGTTTTATGAGTTCACAATCTTTTCCCTTGAGCTCCAGGAGCCTGTTGTAAGCAGTGGACTGTTTAACCTGCCATGAGGGCCACAGCCTCTGACATCTTTAGCTAGAATAGCAAAGGGCTGGGAAAAGGAGCTGGTGGACTACCACAGCCACAAGACAGCAGGGGGGGATGCTGGCTCTGCCCACAAACTGGTGCATGGAACTTGTGTTTTTCATTAGGGCAGCTGCAGTAATGCTGTTTTCTAGCATTCCAAAGGATATTCAGACTTATATTAAATTAAATTCTCCTTTAAAAATCACTCTATGTTGAAACAACTTGAAGGATCAGACTGCAATCAAGAAAACTCAGGAAATATAAAAAACTATGGCTAGCTCTAGCCTTTGCTTATGCTATTGCTATGAGTGTACTGCATACATTACCCCTGATTCAGTAGGTAATCTGGAATGTATCTCAAAGATTCAGTATTGCCTTGAGCTCTTAATTAACTACTTAGCTCAAGTAAAAATGTATTTGTGGATTTTAGAAGACAACTCTGAGGGACTATAATACATTTAAGTCCCAGAGCACAAACAAAGACAAGAGAATATGTTTTACATGGTGCATAAATACTTATGTAAACCATGTATTTGTTTAAATATACTTACACATTAATTTATACAATCTATAGCTAATAGTCCCAATTGGCAAAAATTGAGCAGTTAAGGAACCTATCTTCTATTCTATAATCAAACCCTTACCATAAATCAATTCTATCTCTTTCACTTTCTCATTTCTCTCTCTCTCTTGCAGACACACATACACAAACACACCACACCACATATGTATTCAAAATTTATACCTGCACAATGGTGTTTTCTGAGTTCCTAAATAAGCATATGTATTAGCCAGGATAGGCTAGGCAATGCTGCAATAACAAATAAACCTGACATTTTAGAAGGTTAACACAAAGTTTATCTCTCCCTCTGCGAAATCCTCCATGGGTATGGACAAATCTTTAGGACAACTGTCCTTCATGAACTGCCTGAAGAACGCAGGCTTCTTCAATCTTATGGCTATTCCACATCAGCACGCCATCTGGGACTGCAGCAGCAGGGAAAGACTAGAGAGTCAGCCACAGTGGTTAGCACATGTATTGTTTCCATGCACATTTCATTGACTAAAATGAGTCACACTGCCATATATAACTTCAAAGAGGTGGAGAAAAGCAATCTTCCCATATGCCTGAAAGTAGTTTTGATGAGTAACAAAAAAATCCTATAACACAATCAATATAACCTAATAAATGTTAAGTGATATTGAAATCCACCAGCTAATCCCACAGGCCACACCCCTGTCCCCCAACATGCACACACAGATCTGTTTCAGGGGCACATGTGAAGAATCTCTCTTTTTTCCTCAAAATAGTTTAACTCAGATTAATTCCAGAGGCCATTGAATTATTTCCCTGGAGATGGAAGATTTCTTTAACTGAGGGCTTATCATTCTTGAGGTCTTTCACATCACACCAATATTCAGGAGCCTGTAATGGGGAAGGTTTTCAGGTTTTTCCCTGAAAGTAAGTTTAGAAGAGGAAAAACAGAGGATTCTCTTTCTGAGTAGGAGTGAGGGTAACAAGAAGGGAAGAAAAGCCAGGGGGGAGGGTGGGTGTGCCCTCCACACAGGACTCTGGCAACATATTTTGTTTCAGGCCAGCAACACTGATGTAGACTCCAAAAGGAACAGAGTGTATTTTCACTGATGGGATCAGCAGATGAGTGGAATGCAACAGGCTTTCCAGGTTTTAGAAGGGAACAGTAAGGGATTCCAATTACAGAAGGCTTTCTGGAGAGGGCTTCTCCCCATCATCAGGGAAGAAGAGATACTCTGTGTTTGGAAGGACTTGTTCACAAGGTCCAGGTGCACCACAAACAATGGCAGTGCTTTCCCGTATGTCCAAAGCCCTGTATGATCTAGCCCCTGGCTACCTCTGACCAGCATTGTGTCAGGACACTCTCATCTCCTCATCGCTGCCTTCCGAGTCTGCATTCCCACCATCCAGACCTATTCTATTCCTTGAGTGAGTAATTCCCCCTCCTGCACAGGGCCTTTGCATACGTAGTTCCAAGAATGTTCCATTTACCAAGAGTGCTCTTCCTCCTTTCTCCTCACTGAAGTAAAGCCTGGTCATTCTTCGGACTTCAACGCAAATGCCACTTCTCAGAGAAGCCTTCCTTGACTATTAGAACCACCTTTACATGTGTTCACAGTACCTCATACCCTTCCTCCTAACCACTTCTGCAGTTTGTGATTATGCATGGGTTGGTGTCCTGGTGTGAAAAATGTTTCTCTCCTATGAGTCTGTAAGCTCCATGGAGATCATGTCTGTTTCTCTTATCTTTGCATCCTTATTACCTATTCCAGTGCCCTGAACATATCAGTACCTCAATAAATATTTGCTGAATAAATAAATAATGATAAATAAATGATCACAATCTCTCATATTTATATAGTCCTATTTAGGTATCAAGTACTTTACCTACATTTCCTAACTTATATTCACAAAAGATAGTTGGGTCATGACAAATACACTTAGGTTGTGATTTAGGGGCCGAGGTGGATGGCACTCCAAAGCTATGATTCTCCATCCAGTGCTCTGACTCTGAAAGTTACTACACTCCCTTGGGTCTCATCCTTATGTATGTAAAATCAGGGCTAGATACAACATATATAAAGAGATCTTCCAAATAAAGAAAAACAAAAATCAATATCCAACAGGCAAATGGGCAAATGTGTGAATAGAAAATTGTAGGAGAGGAAACATATAAATTAAAATATACTAAGATGATTCCTTAGTGGAATGCAAATGAAGCAGGTTCACAAAAGTACATTATAATACAGATGTCCAAAGGAAGTGTTTATTTATTTTAAAATAGGAGTTGGTTTTCCTCAAACTCTCATTCACTATACAGCAGGAAAGAAATCACACTTTAAAATGCTTATCCCAATCTTATAACTATAGTCTACACTGATGCCATAATTTAATAGACCTTCACAGTTTTGTTCAATGGCTCTAAGTAGAAAACTAGTGTCTCAGAGATCTACCACTTCTCTTCTTTCTCTGAAAGATGACTCTGAGTCTATAAAGAACATTATTGGGTCTTTATGGTGTGGGAATAGTAGTGAGAAACCCAAATTTGTATGCTGTGTCCGTGCAATGTCTTCTGTGATGGTCTCCCTGCCCGCCTGTTTGTTAGATGCCCTGATGCTGAAGTCTGTCGACCATGAACTTACTGTTTTCTCTCTTCCTTGACTTGGCCATAGCCCGGTGGACTTAGGAGGTCCACCTAGGCTCTCCCTGGCGCTCTCTGTGTCTCCCTGTCACACCTTCCATATGGCTTCCCAGCCTGTTTCCAGCTTCTTCCCAGGGGCTTGCTTTTGCCAGACTGCAGTTGATCCAGGGGCAAAATGACTGCTGCCAACTCAACATCCATGCCACCAGGGAACTGTGAGAGGCCTCGATTGCCACTCCAAAGCACAGCAACCCTCCGAGCTCTGAGATGAGCCTGGACTCAATCAGGAGAATTTTGCTGGATTGGCCCCAAAGGAGCCAGGCTAGAGGAAAGTATTTCACGTTTAAGAAGCAGAAAATGCTGAAACTTGAAGAAAGAGGTGGGTTTTAACCAGCCACTCTAAAAAAAAAAAGATCTAGCTCCTTAGGGCTGTCAGTGAAGAGGTGACCTCTGGATTCCACTTCTCTGCAGCACCGGATGGGAGTTGAACTGAGGTGCTCAGGGACTGGATGAGAAAGTATCCTGAATGGTGGCTTTGAGTGTGGCTGTAAAGGACCCTCATGCCCACGTTTGCCCTGGAGACCTCAGGGTGTTGCTTGCCTTCAAGGGAGACACACACTGCAGCCATGAGCCTGTCAGGATAAATCTCCCTGAATGCTCTGGAAGGCCTGAGACTTCTAAATTAGATCTGATGGTTTAAAGATGTAAAAGGGGACCCCATTATCCACTGGAATAAAATTTGCCACCAGCCTAGTGGGATGGGGTTTGGATCAGACTACCTTTGTGTAGGGATAGACAATAAATCTCACTCTAGTGTGGGAACTAAAATTCTTTCCCACATATAAGAGTGTAAATATATAAAGAGAGGTCAAAAAAAGAGAAGGCCTGAATGATTTTCAGTGGTGACCTTTGCAGCAGTGTGGAGGGTGGGGTTGAATACGGGAATGATGATAGAAGTCTTTCTGGGTTTTATTCTGTATTTATTTTGACTGTTCAGATCACTGGCCTCAAGGCTCCATACTTGCATTACCTGTGTGATAAGCACAGACAGTCACAAGGGGAAGATTGAGCCTGATGGTCTCTAAGAGTTTCTGGCAGTGCTATTATTCCATGATGCTATGTGATGACCTCCTCTGAGGCCAGCTACAAATGACAGTGGCCCAGCTCCACGTGCCGACTCCTCCGCCACCAGTCATAACCCTCCACAAAAGGACCTCACTGCCTTTCCAATTTCCCCCTGCTAAGCTATTTGTCCCTTAAAATCACCCAGGGATAGCTAGGTCCCACCCTGAGATTTTGAGTCATTTGGTCTAGGGAGGAGCCCAGGCCCCTGTATTTTTCAAAGCTCCCAGATGATCTTAATGGCAGCCAAGCTCAGAACCATGCTCACGCTCCCTGGGGAGGCAACCTGAACACGGCCAACTCTTTCCTGCCTCTGCCTCGGTCCTGTTGGCCCCTCTGACCCCACCATAGTCCCTGCTATCTTTTATCAAAATCCTGTTTGCCCTGGAAAACTCTTGCACATCTCCCAGAAGGCTACATCCCTGGCTGTGAAATTCCCTTCCTAGCGGACTGTAAAACAAAAGGCATCTTTCCCAGGAACCTCCATTGGACCTTATTCAGCCTTTATGATGCTGAGGTACCTGCCCTCTATACCCATTTTGTTGAGAGTTTTTATCATGAATGGATGCTGAATTTTGTCAAATGCTTTTTCAGCATCTATGGAGATGATCATGTGGTTTTTGTTCTTCTTTTTGTTGAGGTGGTGGATGATGTTGATGGATTTTCAAATGTTGTACCATCCTTGCATCCCTGGGAAGAATCCCATTTGATTATGATGGATGATCTTTTTGATGTATTTTTTAATTCGGTTTGCTAATATTTTGTTGAGTATTTTTGCATCTATGTTCATCAGGGATATTGGGCTGTAATTTTCTTTTTTGGTGGGGTCCTTGCCTGGTTTTGGTATTAGAATGATGTTGGCCTTGTAGAATGAGTTTGGGAGTATTCCCTCCTCTTCTACTTTATGGAAAACTTTAATGAGGATGGGTATTAGGTCTTCATGAAATGTTTGATAAAATTCAGCAGTGAAACAATCTGGTTCAGGTATTTTGTTCTTAGGTACTTTTTGATTATCAATTCAATTTCTTTGCTGGTAATTGGCCTATTCAGATTTTCTGTTTCTTCTTGGGTCAGTCTTGGAAGGTTGTATTTTTCTAGAAAGTTGTCCATTTCTTCTAGGTTATCCAGTTTGTTAGCATATAATTTTTCATAGTATTCTCTCAAAATTCTTTGTATTTCTGTGGTATCCATAGTGATTTTTTCTTTCTCATTTCTGATTCTGTTTATGTGTGTAGACTCTCTTTTTTTCTGGATAAGTCTGGCTAGGGGTTTATTTATTTTGTTTATTTTCTCAAAGAACCAGCTCCTGCTTTCATTGATTCTTTCTATTGTTCTATTCTTCTCAATTTTATTTATTTCTGCTTTAATCTTTATTATGTCCCTCCTTCTGTTGACTTTGGGCCTCATTTGTTCTTCCTTTTCTAGTTTCATTAATTGTGAGTTTAGAGTGTTCATTTGGGATTGTTCTTCTTTCCTGAGGTAGGCCTGTATTGCAATATATTTCCCTCTTAACACAGCTTTTGCTGCATCCCATAGATTTCGTGGTGTTGAATTATTGTTGTCATTTGTCTCCATATACTGCTTGATCTCTGTTTTTATTTGGTCATTGATCCATTGATTATTTAGGAGCATGTTATTAAGCCTCCATGTGTTTGTGGGCTTTTTCATTTTCTTTGTGTAATTTATTTCTAGTTTCATACCTTTGTGATCTGAGAAGCTGGTTGGTACAATTTCAATCTTTTTGAATTTACTGAGGTTCTTTTTGAGTCCTAATAAATGATCTATTCTTGAAAATGTTCCATGTGCACTTGTGAAGAATGTGTATCCTGTTTCTTTTTGATGGAGTGTTCTGTAGATGTCCGTTAGGTTCATCTATTCTAATATGTTGTTCAGTGCCTCTGTCTGTTTATTTATTTTCTGTTGATCTGTCCTTTGTAGTGAGTGGTGTGTTGAAGTCTCCTAAAATGAATGCATTGCATTCTATTTCCCCCTTTAATTCTGTTAGAATTTGTTTCACATATGTAGGAGCTCCTGTGCTTCGTGCATAGATATTTATAATAGTTATATCCTCTTGCTGGACTGACCCTTTTATCATTATGTAATGTCCTTCTTTGTCTCTTGTGACTTTCTTTGTTTTGAAGTCTATTTTGTCTGATACAAGTACTGCAACTCCTGCTTTTTTCTCACTATCAGTTGCATGAAATATCTTTTCCATCCCTTTACTTTCAGTCTGTGTATGTCTTTGGGTTTAAAGTGAGTCTCTTGTAGGCACCATATAGATGGATATTTTTTTTTTATTCATTCAGTTACTCTATGTCTTTTGATTGGTGCATTCAGACCATTTACATTTAGGGTTATTATCGATAGGTGTGTATTTATTGCCACTGTAGGCTTTAGATTTGTGGTTACCAAAGGTTCAAGGGCAATTCCCTTACTATCTAACAGTCTAATTTAACTTCTTTTGTATATTATTACAAACTCATCCTGAAGGTTCTTTTTGTTTTTCCTCCTTTTTCTTCCTCCTCCATTCTTTGTATTTTATGAATCATATTCTGTACTCTTTGTCTTCCCTTGAATGACATTTGTTTAGCCTCAGGAATACTTCCATCTATAGGAGTCCCTCCAAAATACCCTGTAGATGTGGTTTGTGGGAGGTAAATTATCTCAGCTTTTGCTTATCTGAAAATTGTTTAATCCCTCCTTCAAATTTAAATGATAACCTTGCCGGGTAGAGTATTCTTGGTTCAAGGCCCTTCTGCTTCTTTGCATTAAATATATCATGCCACTCTCTTCTGGCCTGTAAGGTTTCTAGCTGAGAAGTCTGAAGAAAGCCTGATGGGTTTTCCTTTGTATGTTATCTTTTTTCTCTCTCTAGCTGCTTTTAAAAGTCTGTCTTTATCCTTGATCTTTGCCATTCTAATTATTATATGTATTGATGTTGTCTTCCTTGGGTCCCTTGTGTTGGGAGATCTGTGCACCTCCATGGCCTGAGATATCTCTTTCCCCAGATTGGGGAAGTTTTCAGCAATTACCTCCTCAATGACACTGTCTATCCCTTTTTCTCTCTCTTCGTCTTCTGGTACCCCTATAATGTGAATATTGTTCCGTTTAGATAGGTCACACAGTTCTCTCAATGTTCTTTCATTCTTAGAGATCCTTTTTTCTTTCTTTCCCTCAGCTTCTTTGTATTCCTCTATTCTAATTTCTATTCCATTTACTGTGTCTTCTACTACATCTAATCTACTTTTAAATCCCTCCATTGTATGTTGCCTTTCAGATATGGTATTTCTTAATGATTGAATCTCCATCTTAAATTCGTTCCTGAGGTCTTGAATATTTTTCTGTACCTCCATAAGCATGTTTATAATTTTTATTTTGAACTCTCTTTTTGGAACACTGGTGAGTTTGGTTTCATTTGACCCTCTTTCTGGGGTTTGTGAGATTTTGGTCTGAACCATGTTCTCTTGACATTTCATATTTCTATGTGGTGCCCACTAGTGTGCAGAAACTCTAGTCTCTCTGGAGCTGCTCAGCCCCTGTGGTGAGGTTGGGGGACATAGGGGAGTGGAGCTGGTGCCTGGGGGGAGGAAAGATTTGTTTCCTTCTTCCCGTCTTCCATGCCTGTCTCCAGTGTCAGAGGCAGTGGGCCAAGCACACACGGGTAATCTTCTGTGCTTTGCTTCTATAGCTATTGTAGGCGGGGCCTCCCTCTGGCTGGCCTGACGCCTGCGCAGTGACTGCGAGTTTGTGAGCAGGTGCCTCCAGGCCAGTAGGAAGGCTAGGCAGGCTTTGTGTCACAGTGGGGGGCCTCAGAGCTGAGTAGGCTGTCAGGAGGATGGAGCACCTGAAGCTCCTCAAAGCTCCCAATCAGCTGGGCAGAGCATGCCCAGGCAACCTTGTCCAGCTCTCCCTTCTCCCGCATAGCAAGCTCTGTGCAAACCCCGCCCCTTCAGCACCCCTCTCCCTCTAGGAAGCCTCTCAGAACCCCTGCCTTTCCTCCGACACAGAGCAGCCAGGTATGGATCCCCTCCTCCACAAATGGCTGGAATGTCAATTTCGCAAGCACTCCACCTGTCCGAGCTCCCCAACACAAAGGGCACCACATAATATAGGATTCTGCTCACAAAGCAGATGTCCAGGGTTAGGTGTTCAGCAGTCCCAGGCTTTCACCCCCTCCCACGCTCTGTTTCTCTTCCTCCTGCTGGTGAGCTGGGGTGGGGGAAGGGCTTGGGTCCCACCAGATTAAGGCTTTCATACGTTACCCTGTTTCTTGAGGTCTGCTCTGTTCATGAGGTCTGTATGCAGTCTGGTTCGGCTCTCTTTCTTGTTGCTGTCTGAAGATTAGTTGTATTTATTAACTATATTTTTGTACTGTTTGTGGTTTTGGGAGGAGCTCTCCGTCTCACCTCTCATGCTGCCATCTTGAATCTGAGTGCCAGATATTTTAAATGATAGATGGTAAAGATGATTTGAAGCCCTGGATGTTATTTTTTTTTTCTCCAATGAGAACTTACTTTTTCTTCTTCTGGGCGGCTGCTAGTTCAGGGGAAGATCATCTTATTCCACCTGGGAATAGAAATCATCTGAACACGGATACCAATCACCCTGAGGCTGATCCAATTCTGACTCACCCCTGTCCTTTGGTGCAGCCTTTTGGTGTCCCCACTAAAACCCTGGTAAGTTCACCACAGTTACTTCCCCTTGTTGGGCCATGAACTCTATGTTTTCCTTTCATATATGTGAGTCTATCCAAGGCTCTGTCCGGTTTCTCACCTTTCAGACACCACTTTCCTTTTCAGAATTAGTAATCAGCTTGCCTGAAGAAGTGGCCCCAGAAATACACATCTTACCTCCCCTGGTTTCTCTCTTTCAGATCTTGAACCTACAAATTCTGCCTCTCCTGGTTACTCTCTGATGCCTTTGAATGGACTATACATATATATACACTTGATCTTTGAACAGATGGGGGTGAGAGGTGCTAACCCCATGCAGTTGAAAATCCACATACAATTTTTGACTCCCCCAAAACTTAACTACTAATAGCCTACTATTGATCAGAAATCTTACTGATGACATAAACAGTTGGTGAACACATATTTTGTATGTTTTATGTGTTATACACTGTATTCTTACAGTAAAGTAACAGAAAAGAAGAAACTTTTTTCAAATTGTCATAAATTTCCAAAAATTTTTTCCCATACAATTATTGAAAAAAATCTGTGTCTAAGCAGATCCATGCAGTTCAAACCTGTGCTGTTCAAAGGTCAACTGTACATATATATATGTATCATTGTGGTTTTGACAAAACACTTTCGATGTTTATTTTTTTAATTTCTAGTTTAGACTTATTATGTATCTGCAGATTATCTTTAGATGGAACCTATATATCTCTATAAATAGTATGTAGCAGGGGCTTGGCTTGAGCTGAGCCGGGAATTTACTTGTCAGGATCTTCCCGTTGAATTAACGTGATCAGCCTGCTGGAATTCTGTTTGTCTTGATCATGGTAAAGCCTCAGTTCAGGCTAAGGGCTCTCTGTTCTGATTCAGTGCTGTCTGCCACTCATTTGTGCCCCAGGGCTAAGTGCCTTGGACTCCCATCTGTAGCCTGAGAAAAAGCTCACGTTAAATACAAAAGTAAAAAGTGATTTTGATTAAAATCTGTTTATGACATTGCTTTGCATGTCCCCAAAGAGGAAACACACAAGCAGAGAGAAAGGAAGTTGTCTGGTTCTAAGAGAATCTTCCCAGGTGAGCGCAATCTCTGTTATAAGACACAGAAAGTGGTCAGAGGCTGAGCGGGCTTTGCCCACGTGCTTGCTCTGCTCACCAGGGGGCTTCCGTGCTCTGAGGGGCCGCAGGTTGGCTTGGAATTGCCCTTTGTGCTCCAGTGCCAGTGGTGCCTGCACGATGTGAAGAAACCTCCGACCGGACTTGTTAGTGAGCTCACATGAGCCACCCTGGATTATCTCAGAAATAATTAGGGGAAATCTTTATGGAAAATAAATTTAAAGTGAGACGCAGAGGCCTGGTTGGGTGAATGCACGCTATTATTGTTAATGTGACTCCATTTGCACCCAAAGCTGGTGAAATACCAGGAAACTTGAGATGCATGCAGGTAAAGTGTTTTGGATCTAGTTACTAATGACAGCTAGCTGGAGCCTGCTGGGTTTAGCAAGTATTTGAGGACACCTATCCCCCTCGTCTGTCACACACATTCCTGAGATATAAATCAGCCACATTCCTGGAGGCCCTTTCTTCCACAGCATCTCTTACTTTGCTGCCCTAAAACAACAACAAGAGAAACCTTCATGTTCATATATTTTTAGGAAGTGATATCATACATACATAATGGTTAAATTAGCCCTAGGATTTGTCTCTATTGAAACACAACAAAGAAAGCTTTGTCACTAATTACTTAGGAACTTATTATTGGTGTCATGTAACTGTAGCATCAGTGATTTCATCAGAAAAGCAATCCCCATATGCAGTTATGCCTAAGAGCTGGCACAACCCACATATTGTCAGTCATAATGGTAATCAAACTAGCTTACTGTTGGGCCCTTGAAAGGTCTTGGCTTAGATGTAATGCCTATGTTAACTGTCAAAATACACTTTGAAACAGGTCCACATTTAATGACTAGTGGGAATAGAGAGGAAAGGTGTGTGTGTGTGTGTGTGTGTGTTTGTATCCAACTTACAAGAAACACCTTTTCAAAATGGGCAAAAACGTGTGAACGTATAGTCACATACACACACTTTTATTAGTAACTTAGAATATGGTTGTGTAGGGCACAATATTGCTCTTAATAAATATAGAATCCAATTAGATATGGATACAGTGAGTGGCAGCTGAGGGAGAACAGATCTTCCTTGGAGTGGGAAAGAAGGTTAGGTTGTAATTGGAAGTACCAGGTGAGGGAGGGCTCAGGTCTGATCAGGTCTGGAAGGTCAGCAAGAATGCCAGCACCAATGGTTAAATCAACTACTGCAGAAACTAGAGCTGGGTAGGCTGACATAGCCCCACAGAGTCTAGGGGAGAGTCTGTGAGATGAGGCTCTGTTTGCCTTGGCAAAGAAAATGGCCGGAAGACTTCTCAGAACAAGGGAGAGAGCTGACCTTTAGAAGCAGGACAAGTGGGTGGAAATTTATGCATTAAGTCTCCTGTGTGCAAAAATTGTAACTTCCTTTATTTTCTATTACTGAACTCATCTTTCTCTGGAGTCTTCCAGCTAATGTAAACTTGCCAAATTGAAAGTAACCCAATCTCAGCTGGTTTAATACAAGTTCAATTCAAGGTTAAAGTCTATCAGGACAGCCCCTTTCCTTTCAGTCCCCTCCCTCAGCTCCCAAACTGCAGGCTCTGTTGGAGGTGAGGAGGTCGTCCCCACTGCCTCCTGGCAACAAGCTGTAAGGGCCAGAAGTCTGAATGCTGTCTGCTTGGTCGTCACAGTCCCTAGTGCGCGGGGGCCAGGTGATGAGGAAACGGTGTCCTTTGTTCTGGTGGACACTGGCACGGCAGCTGAAGCCTGCATGTGGGCTGGAGTTGGGGTCCGATCGCTCCTCAGGGGTAAGGGGCCATGGCTGACTGCTTTCAGGGACTTGTCCGTCTCCCAAGTTGACTAGGCCCAATTGGCTCTTTCTTGTTCTGTAGATTGGGCGACATCACTCAGAGTCTACAGTGCACACTCGAGGCGGTAAACCATCCTAGAGCCCCTATGGTCTCTTTGTTCCGCATTGCGGGAGTTTTCCCTGGCCAGCTAGCCAGACTTTCTCCTCAGCCATCTTTTGTACACCAGCTACAGCCCTCGTAGAAAACTGTTAGAACCCTCGTGCCCCAGTAAATGCAGGGAGGCTGGAGAATGCCATTTCAGTCTCATGTGTTTTGAGATCTCACTGCCCTTGCTGTTCTAAGCCATACTGGTTTCCATAGGAAAGTGGAAAGCCAGCTCTCAGACTCACCTTCTTCTATGTGAGATTTTCGACAGATTTCTATTGTCTCTCCCTCTCCCTCTGGCTGAAGCCAAGGGCTGTCAGGGACTGAGGCACATCCGCAGGCTAGTCTCACCTCCTCCATCTCTCTGTGTCATCACCCTTTCCTGTTCAGCTTCTCTAGAGAAGAGAGCCTGTCTTTTCTCTCTGGTTGGAACTTCCATCCCTCATATCCTCTGTTTTCTGAGCAGACCAGGACTAATACATAATGTGGACATTTACTAAGGGACTGACATGAAAATATGTAAAGAAGAATTTGGGGGAAAAATTGTTCTGGAAATGCCTGGCTTTTAAGAATATTATCTTTTAGTGTACCCAGAATGATCAACTTAGTGAACCGAAATGGCATAATAATCTCTTTAGTGCAGGCATAGCTATCCTTCCTTCCCTGGGACAACAGTCTCATAAATTATCCTCAATGTCAGATGGGTCACAAGAAATTTCATCTCCTGGAAGATAAAAAATACATTGACACTATTTTCAATGTACCTACATATATCCCACTACTGAGTAGCCACACTTTTGAAGTTCTTCTCAACCATGTTCTTCTGTGTGTCCACTTTGTGATGGAAAATTAAGAAGGCAAGTAAATATATCCAGGAGTATGAGCAGGAATATCTAAAAAGGAGCCCCCAGGAGTGATGTGTGGGTGCACTTATACTCATAGCCTTTCCATACACCCTACTCAATGTTATAACTTTAGTATCAAATGGTACCTGTCACTGGGTGACTTTTATAAAACATTTCCTTGATGCTCTTTGATTTCCTTCTTAAAGCAGTGATGCAGATGAGGCAGAATATCAAATCTACAGCAAGGTGAGGCTCTATTTCCCAAGGGCTCTTTTCTTGTAATTATTTTTCCATCTGAAAAAAATTTTAACTAATTCACTTATCTCTAAACACTTAGAGTTTCAGTTTTATATATTAGTTTTAACTCATAGTTCAATTGTTTTGGTTGAGTTTTAACTCCAGAATACTTTTGCCTGAAATTCTTCCTACAAATTGAATTCGATTTTCTTTTTAAATACAGGCCAACCAGAAGACAACCAGAATTCATGAACTCTGCCCACAAGGAGTAATAGTTCCTCTGGAGTTTATGTCTCAATCCTGAGTATTTTTTACTGTCCATCACCACTGCGATAAAACAGTAGAATTTCAGAGGTGAAAAATAACAATTGATTGGGAATGCTAATCAGATTGTAGCACCCTGATATGCCTCTTATTAATTTAATTCAAATATAGTTAACAAATACTTATATGTGCCAGTCTGGGAGGAGATGCAAAGATGAGTTTGTGGTGTTTTGAAGTGATTGAATATTAAAACCATCACTTACTAATATATAAATATCTGAACCTATGTTATGGTTGCTTATTACAATAAAATGAAAGATATTTATTCAAAAACCATTGATCAGATATGGTTGCCTGGCCAAGGACTGTGCCCTCGGGGGCAGGAGCAGATAAGATGTTATCATCGTAATTTATGAATCTATTATGAATCTCATTATTTTCATCTATCTACATATAGGTTTGTTGTGAATCTTTTAGAAATATGAGTCATAACTATTTTAGTGAAAATTCAAGAATAAATTACTTGGAGTTGCCAGCTAATGTTGAGTGATAAGGGCTTTATGTAAAGTGGGGGCTTTTTGAAGATGTTCTCATTATTATTTATTTCAGAAGACAACTCATAGCATTTTTAGTCTTGGTAGTTACTATTTCTCTTCTGCTTGAAAACTTTTTTTTAAGTTTTTTTATTGTACAATAGAAAAAAAGGCAGAAACTATCTGATCTTGATGAAGAAGGACTTACAGAATATATTAATAATAACTGCACATTTGTATAGGTTTTTTATTTCCCGCAGTACATTTGCGTGCATTATTTCATTTTCTCTCACTGTGAAGAGCTACGGCAATATCAGAGATATTAATATAGGAAATGGACCATTGGCTTGGAGCCATCAAAGTCCCAGTTCCAGGGTAGGAAACTGATTTCCTTTTTGTTTAAGGAATAAAGTCTCCTTTTGATTTTTTTTCTATGCCATGCTGGCCTTTTGAGCATATGAGCCTTGTTCTTATTTAGATCATTGGAATATGTACTCTTTGAACCCATCCAAAAGGGCAGTCATAAAAAAGGAGATTTGATCCAATAAATCATAAATCTGTGAAGCTCTAAGCCAGGGAGGATTTTCTTCCCACAAACCAGAAAGGCACATCTTAATACTCCCTCATCCATGGCAAGATGCTCCTCCTGATTCATAGGAGGCCTTACTTTATCGCAGAGCTGCACCAGCTCATTATGCTGTAACACTGGGAAGGAAGGGACTTGGAAGAGTGTAAGCAGCAGAGGAAGGAAAGGAGGAAAGGGGAAGAGGAACAGAGGTTGAAGGCCATGAAATTCTGTATTAGAGAACAGAAGAAAAACAAATCAAGAGTGTGAGTGGAGGGACTAGGTGAGGATGGAGGCCCCGAAACACTCCACTTTATTAGGGAAGGACGTAATCATTTCTCTAAAAGAAAATTTTATAATCGTATGACTTGTACAACTTTAAAAACAATATATCTAGACAGAAAAATTTAGAAGTAAATATGTTAAACATTAATAGTGATTAATTCTGGGTTGAAATATGAATGATTCTTATTATCTTTGTTGGGTTTTTTGCACTTTTCAGATCAGACCAAACCAGATCAAATCAACCTTCAAGAATTCCTTAGTGGCTTTATTTGTTATAGCTAGTAACACCATCCCCTCTCTGGAGAAGCTGGTTTTTCTGGTTAATGCACAAGTGCAATCACACACAGCCATGACCATGTCATAAGTCAACAAAATTTGTTGAACATGTGCTATGTGCAACTTGGTTGAATCGAATAGATTTAGGGGCTCTTTGCTAAGCAGATTCAAATTTCTAATCTTTAAAATGAAGCTGTTCCTTTTGTGTTGTTAGCAAACACTTATATGCCTGGTCTTTGGCAAGTAGAATGTAGTATTAATTAGTGTAGGAAAACACACAAACATACCCTGGAAGATTAATGTTGATGCTGGTCATTTTCCAAATAAACAATTGTACTGAACTTTATGGAGATGAAAGAGTTATTACGGTTAACTTCCAGAATTACTTGGTTCTGTCTGAATCCTTGATTTAATTACTGTGTGCTATTTAAATATTGTATAATATCAAATTCCTGTTTCTCAAGTTCAAAGAGAACTGGATGATCCAGAGAGATGAATGTTAATGATAAGAAAAGAACAAATCCCATACTCCTACTACCCAAATAAAAACAATGCATTTTGATCATTGGCCTAGTAGTGAAGGAATTTAATCGCTAGTAACCTGAAGCTTTTGGCTCAAGATTTTTAGAGAGGTGGAGTTGACCACTTACAAAAGATGGTTGTGAATGATTTACACTTGTAAAAATAATTTGTGACTTATTACTTATTCTTAAACAATAAAGTCATATTTATTTAAGACCAGGTCACATGGATGATATTGCCACAAGATTTACTTGCTTATTTAAACGGACTTGAGAACTTTCAGTTTTTGGCCTTTTGATGCATTTTGCAAGCTGGGAGAGTCAGTTTCTTTAGTTTGGCACCAATATCAACATATTTCAAAGCCTTTGGCCCTTATTGTATGTTCTTATAGGGAAGAGGGTTGTTTTAAAAAAAAAATCATCAATTGGATACAGATCATTTTATTTCTATCAATATGGTATGAGCACGGCCCCATCCTGGAAGTGGAATGTTTAAGAGTGAGGGCCTTGGGGTTAGTTTCATCTAGTCCTACTTGGGCAAATCTCTTTCTTCTTTGGGCCTCCTGCATCTGTTAAATGGAGATTAAAATACCTACCTCATAAGGTTATTGTAAGAAGCAAATGTGATAATGTATGGAAGCATTAAGACAGTCTCATAATGCACATTTAGTTCTCAGTAAGGGGCTTCCTGCTGTTTTGTAATTAACAAAGGTAGGTTATTCAAAACCAACCAGTTCTCCCAATGTCCTTGCTCAAACCTTAACTGAAGTCATGTCTAAGCTGCCATTCTCTCTCCCACCCACCATGTCTCCTTCATGTGCTCATTCAAAGCATGGCTGGTCAAATCGTTTATTCTGGATGTTATTTCCCACATCATCATTCTTTTTATTAATCTTCTCTTCTAGATCTTTTTCTCCTTTTAAACAGCCCCTTCAGTATGAAAACATCTCAGAGAGAGGAAATAATGGTACTGATTAATCTTTTCTTTTATAGCATATTGCTTTGGTGTTTTATCTATGAAATATTTGCCTGACCCAAATTTAAAGGATTTTTCTTCTATGATTTATTCTAGAAGTTGTGTAGTTTTCATCTTTACACTTAGGTCTATGATTCATTTTGAGTTAATTTTGCACATATGGTACAAAGTACTGATCAAAGTTTATTTTTATACACATGGTAGCCAATTGTTCCAGCACTATGATTCAAAAGACTATCATTTTTTTGCTGAATTATCTTTGCACTTTGTGAAAAATAAAAAATCAGCAGTTGTCCATATGTTTGTGGATCTATTTCTAGATTATCTATTCTGTTTCGTTATTCTACTTGTCTATCTTGACAATACCATAGATCTTGATTATTGCAACTTTATAATAAGTCTTGAAATCAGGTAGTATAAATTTTTTAATTTTATTCTCTTTTCTAAAGTATTTTTTGGCTATTTTACGTCCTTTGCATTTCCTTATGAATTTTAGAATTAGTTTGTCAATTTCTACCAAAAAAATAATTCCTGCTTGGATTTTGACTGGGAATGCTTTGAACATAAAGATCAATTTGTGGAGAATTGCATCTTAACAATACCAAGTCTCCAAATCCATGAACATGGTATATCTTTCCATTTATTTGAGTCTTCTTTAATTTTTCTTAATAAGTTTTATGGTTTTGAGTATCTAGATCTTGCATATCTTTGTCATAATTATTCCTAAGTAATTTAACATTTTTGATGTTATTTTAAATGAGGTTTTTTAAAATTTCAATTTCAGATTGCTTTTAGTATGTGGAAATACAATTGATTTTTATATATGGATCTTGTGTCCTGTGACTCATTAAGACTTATTAGTTCAAGTAGATTCTTAAAACTTTTCTGTAGGATTTTCTACAGAGATGGTTACATGGTCTTTGAGAAAAAAAAAGACAGTTTTACTTCTTCCTTTCCAATCTAGAAGTTTTTACTCCCCCACCTTAATACTTTGGCTAAACACTCTATACTATTATGTTGAATGGAAGCATTGAGGTAGCTATATCTGCCTTCTTCTTAATATGAAGAGTAAGGCATTTAGTCTTTCATGATTAAATATGATGTTAGCTATATGTGTTTTGTGGATTTGAAAATATCTTTTACCAAGTTGAGAATGTTCACTTTTATTCCTAGGTTGCTGAGAGTTTTTATAAGAATGGCTGTTGGATTTTATCAAATGCTTTTTCTGCATCAACTGAGATGATTCTATGGTTTGTCTTTCTTAGTTGTTAATACTGTGAATTGTATTCATTGCTTTTTGAATGTTATGCTAACCTTACATTCTGGGATAAGCCTCCTCTGGACATAATGCATTATCTATTTTTTTTTTTTTTGCATTAATGTTTGTATCTCTGTTCTTGGGGGATATTGGGCTTCAGTTTTCTATTCTTGTAATGGCTTTGTCTGATTTTAGTATCCCTTCTGCTGCTTACTTTGTCTATTTTGCTGTTCTTTTTTTTTTTTAGTTTCTTAAGATGGAATTCAAGGCCATTATTTGAGGCATTCCTTTCTTTTAAATAAAGACTACAAATTTTCTTCTAAGGACTCTTTAACTTTATAAGGTAAATTTTGGCATGTTGTATTTTAATTTTAATTAGGTTAAAAATATTTCCCAATTTCCATTTTGATTTCTTCTTTGATTCATGAGTCACTTAGTAATATTTAGTTTTCAAATATTTGAGGACATTTTCATTTATCTTTCTGTTTTGGGTTTCTAATTTAATTATGTTTTCAGAGAACATACTCATTCAACTTGAATCCCTTTAAAATTTCTGGGATTGATTTTACAGCCCAGAATATGTTCTACTATGGTAAATGTTATGTATGCACTTTAAAAGAATATGAATTCTGCTATTATTGGATAATGTGTCCTACAAATGTCAGTAGCTCTAGTTGGTTGATAATGTTCAAGTCTTATATATCCTTACTGACTATCTATTTATTCTTTTACCATGACTGTGTATTAATTTATTTCTCATTGTAATTTTATCAGTTTTTGTTTCATATAATTTTAAACTCTGTTATTACATGCATAAATATTTGGGATTGTTATATCCTCTTGATGAATTGACCACTTTATCATTATGAAATGACCTTCTTTATCAATGGTAATGATCTTTTCTATGAAATCTCCTTTGTCTGATCTTAATATGGCCATTTTAGCTTTCTCTTGATAAGTGTTAGCATGATATATCTTTTCTTTTCCTTTACTTCTAGTGTGTCCTTATATTTAAAGTAGATTTTGTGAAGTCAGCATACATAGTTGAGTCTTACTTTTTCCAATCTGAGAATCTCTAGATTTTAATGAGGATGATTAGACCATTTACAGTTAAATGCCATTATTTATCCATTTGGATTTAAAGCTAAACTTTTTTCTATTTGCTTTATGTTTGTTCTGTCTGTTCTTTGTTCTTTTCATCTTTTCACTTTCTTTTGGATTCAGTATTTTCTTTATAACATGGCAATCTCTGGGAAGTCAGACTTAATATGTGGTGGCTGGCTTTCTCCATAGCTAGTGTCCTAAGAGAAGCAGACAAAAGCCCATAGGCTTCTTATAAAGTCTGGCAGCTTCATCTTTAGCATATTCAACTGGCTGAAGCAGTCACAGACCAGCCAAGATTCAAGGGAACAGAAGAACAGTCTGCCTCTCAGAAGGGAAACGTTGCCCTTACCAGGAGGTGGGGAGGTGGGAGTGGCCATCTTAGATTCAAGCTTCCAAACTTTGGAAAACAATTTGTTAAAAATGCAATATTGTGACACATTCTGATTACTTCATAAAGAAAACACATTGTTATATGGGAAAATGGACATTTATCAGCCAAATTTTAGGAAAACACTATAATTACTTGGTGGCTGGAATTTTAAAAATGAGTAGCATGATTTATTCAGTGCAGCAGCAATGTCCTTCTCCCCTTTGAATCTTCCTTTGTGGGGTACCATTTTCAGCTGTGGTAGACAATACACTGAACTTAGAACCAGAGTTTTGAATGGCTGTATCATAAAGTGTAGGGTCAAATTTTTAAAATAGGGAACATAGTTAATGAGTTATTTTCATATAAGGTATTACTATTAATAATAGTTTTATTGAAAGAAAAAGTTTTTGACTGTTAATAAATACAAAATAACTAGTTTATATTGTCCCTTTTAATTTCTGTTTTTGTGTATAGTTAACGTAGATAATGTATCTGTACAGTTGTATGTTAGAAAGAGCAGCCTACTATTTTGCTGAGAGCACACATGCCTGGGTTTGAATCCTGGTTCCACTATTATTTGTTGTGTGACCTCGGACAATCTACTTGACCTCTCTGTGCCTCACTTTTCTCAGCTCTCCATAATGGCAATGATAATACCGAGGCCATAGTTATGAGAATTGAATTAATATAGAGCCTGGCATGTGGTATTTAGCTCTATTACTATTTAGCAGTACCTTTTAAAATAAAAACATGCAGACCATTTGACTTAATGATTCTACATTTAGGCATAACTATAGAGAAATACTCATGTAGCACAAGGAGATTTGTATAAGGATGTCCATTGAGGAATTATTTGTAATAGGGAAAAATGGAAACTGTCTAAATATAGGGGAAGAGTTTAATAAACTCACATAGTGTGTATAATAAACTATTATAATATAATGTGGTACTTAGATACATGGAATGCTTCACAGTAGTTTCAAAGAATGAGGTAAACCTACACGTAGGGATATAGAAATACCAGCAAGATAATAAGTTAAAAATCAAGTTGTGGGACAATGAGCACAATATGATTCCATCTATGCAAAAGACAATCATAAAATTAAACCATATATTTTTATGTTTATAGTTGTATATAATATAAATATTTGTACTTATGTATAAATATTTGTATGCATATATATGGATATAAAAATGGTCTAGAGTAATAAGTGGCACACTAACCTTTACCGAGGAATGAGCCTAACGGGACTGTGGGTTTTCCTGTATTTCATGAATACATTTAAAGATTATATCAGTATAACAATTGTATAATTAACGATAATTTTAAAAAAGTGTGTGAGAGTCACTGAACTCGATAATTAGTTACATATTCATGGTGAGAATGGGGAAAACAGAGAAGTCAGTTTTTTGTTGCTCTTTTTCAAAGATTCTACATTTTGCCCACTAACTTCAATACAGTGAGAATTTTTTGATTTTTTTTATGTTAACAAATGATGGAGAGAGATTTCTTGAAAACATTTACTGTTGACAATGTCACAAGCAGAATCTAAGAACTAATGTATTTTGTTCCTTTCAAAACAGCACTGATAATAGGTTATAAAATTTAAAAAACATTATTGATTAATCACGTTGGGAAGGAGAGGTTCCTTTTGCTACTGTATTATACTCATTTCCTTGAGAAAAAAAGTAGTATGGCAGGTTATTAAATTCATATCACATATTATTCCTAAGTGAGAATCACTTTTCAAAAGTCCTGAGTGTAATGGTGTCTTGATTACTTCACTACATGCCTCAAAGTCATTGGCCGTTCTCCAAAGAGACCAAACAGGACTCCAATATTATTTCAGAACACTGAGGGAATGGAGAGGAATGAGATTGATTTGGTTTTAATAGTTGGAGTCAAGCTCCGTGTGGGCTAGTGTTTTTGCTTTATTCCTGTGGTTTTTCTTTTCCAATTAGGAAGCATCACCTGGATTGGATGGGGGCGAAGCCAAGAGCTCAAGGGAACAAAGAGGAGAAAGAGCAGCTCCCGCACCAGCTGTCTGCGTGTGTCAGCCCGAGTTACAGACGGGAGCAGCTGGGCCCGGGCCCACATGTGTCCCCATGAGAAAGCCAGCCCAGATCTAACAGGAAGACACGGTGAGCCCTGTGATTTCAGAAAAGCAACTTGATCCCCTATTGAAAGTGATGGCCTTTGCAGTTTTTACTAGAGTCTGAAGAGAGACCCCATCCTCAAATTCTGCCCTTCAGGAGGCCCAGAGGCTCTGACAAAAACCAAAACAAAACTCATGAATCAGAAAAAGAAGTCCTTCCATGTGGCAGGTGCTCAAGGGCCCGCCAGTGTGATGTTTTGCTTTTGGTGTCTGGGAGGTGAGAGGGAAAGGGACGCACGGGTCTGCTCAGCTCAGCTTCTGTATGAAATCCCAGGTGCTGAACCAAAGAACCAAGAGCTGGGTGAATGGCCATTATCAGCCTTATGATATTTCCGGAAAGCAACTCTTTTCAAAGCACACAGGGGGACCCTGTGTGATGAGCAGAACGCAGCAAGGTGCTGGGAGCGGGGAACAGGCCAGCCTCAAGACCCCAGAGGCGCAGACCACGGAGAAAGGATTCCCAATCAACATGCTTTCATCCTAACCAGTGCCGCTAGTGATTCAGGGCTCTCTTTCCTTGGGAAGATCACAAAGGCGTGTGACTAATACAGCCTGATATGAAACAGTATCCACACTAATGTTGAAGCCATGGTAATGGAAATGCTGGATAGGTTTACCTCGTCTAGACATAAAGGGACCACTACGATACAGCCCTGGTATTGAACACTGAGGACTATCTGGTTTTTGTGTGTGAGTTTAACTGTTTTTAGTTTAGTTTTTTTCAGACAGGCAATACATTCACATGGCTCAGTAACCATAACATATTAATATATATACAGTCAAGACAACCTCCTATTCTCTCTCTCCTTCCTCCCCGTGGCCAGCCACTTCCTGTTTTGTATATACAAACACATGCAAATATAGATTATTGCCTCTCCTTTCATTGTACTCAATGGGTAATAAGTTACAGGGAGGGCTTCATTCCTCTTTTTTGCTTTATGGTTTCATAACCTCCCATTGTATGCATGTCTAAGAATTAACTGAACCAGTAGCCTGTTGATGGACGTTAAATCGTTTCTAGTCTTTTGTGATGATTAACAATGTAGCTAAGAATACCACTGTACATATGTCATTTCACCCACATGTAAATTTTCCACACGATAAATTTTCAAAAGTGGAATTATAGGGCCAAAAGTCACATGGATTTTAGAGATGTGACAAAATTATTCTAGATGCCAACAAGCCATAAGTGAGAGTTTTCCATTGTCACTGGCAGTGTGTATTAGCACTTTGGACTTTTGACACTCTGACAGGTGAGAACTAGAGTCTCATTGTGGTTTTAAGTTTTACTTTTCTAATTATAACTGAGGTTGAACATCTTTTTTTTTTATATGTTTAAGAGTTATTTGTACTTCCTTTTCTGTAAACTGTCCTATGTGTAAAATCTTATCCATATCCTTTACCTGTATTTCTGTTAGGCTGTGGGTCTTTTCTTATGAATTTCTGCTATTGAGCCCATTCAGCGATTAAAAAAAATTGATTAGTGTATTTCTCATTTTTAGGATTTTCCATCTGCTTCTTAGTTACATTTTCTATTTATTTGCTGTGACTTATCATTCTTTTCATTTATTTTTAACTTTCATAATTGCTTTAAAATTAAAATATTTGTATAAAGCTGCTTTAGAATTTTCATCAGGTAATTCTCATATCCGCATCATCTAAATGCTGATGTCTGTCATTTGCCTTTTTTCTTTCAAGTTGAGATTTCCATGGTTCTTGGTGTGATAAGAGTTTGGACTGTGTCTTGGACTTTAAGTATTATGTTGAGTGACTCTGGTTCCTGTTTATATCTTTTATTTCAGCAAGTGGTCAGCCTGTTTAGGTACAGAATCCATGTCTGTGAGCCGTGCTTCACATGTCAATTTCATTTGCAAAGCCCGTTCTGGTCTGCCCCACTGTGTGCCGCCTGAGGCCAATCTGGAACCTGGATGGTGTTTCAGACCAGTGTTTAGTTTTCTGACCATTAAACCTTTGCTGTATAGTTTATTATCTGCTTTATTCAGAGGCCACTGAGCGTTCTGCCCAGGATTTCATACACAGGTTCAGAAAAATCACTTTCTCTAGTTCTCTCTTCTACCTAATTCTCCCCCGATGCTCTAGTTGGGAGAGGAGGGGAACTGCCTCCTTGTCGCAGAAGGAGGGGTGACTAAGTGGGCTCCACCCCCAGCCAGTCTGCAGCACCTGATTGGGGGGTGCGGGGCAAGTCTCTTAGGGTGTGTTTGCCTATAGAAAGTAGATATGGTCAAAATGTTTTCTGCTGGAAATCTTGGTCCAATGGCTAAAGAAAGATGAGTATTCTTGGGCTTTTTAATCTGTACCCATTGGTGTTTCTGGGTAGCCCTCTCCAGAGCCCAGGCTGATGTATGTAGGAGGCAAAAAATGTAACAAAACAAAAAAACAAACAAAATGCACGGACTCACTGCTGGATGGGTCCCTGAGCCTGAAGGACTCTTACAAGAGGATCTTCTCCATTTTTCTGAGCCTTCTGTCAGTTGCTTTATGAATTTTGTCCAGGGCTTTTTGATGTAATTAGTGGCAGGAATTGGGTAGAATGTGCTTATTCTTTTTAGTTCTGAAACTTAGTTGTGGAGATATACCCACTTACGGAGACTCTGCAGCCCGGGAGGGAGTCCTTGCCTGCCCCACCTCACTGCTCCCTGAAACCCCAGCCAGTCATTTCTCCAAGTCGGAGTCATTCAGTTTGGATGTGTTCAGGGGCACTTGCCCTCCTATCATACTATCAAGCGAGGGCTGCATTGTCTGCTAATCAGGCTCTACATTCCTCCCACCTGGGTAAGCTGAAGGCTTTCAAGCCTTTATAAACCATGTTACTTCCGCAAACTTTGGTTATATATGTGGTATCGCTTGGATTAGTCCCCACAGTTATCTCCTGGGGGCAAACATTAATGCTCAGAGGCTCAGAGGTTAAACCCCTAAGGAGAAAATACTTGCATAACCACCTCATAATAGCAAAGTTCTCTTCCACTAAGTCATTGAACATTACATTTTTCTGCCTCTTCTGATATACTGCTTCTAAATTATACTCCTTCAAGGAAAGGGACCCAACCCTGAGCCAGCTGTGTCTCAGACATGCACCACCCTGCGAATGTGTTAAGTCTCCCTATGTAAGACTTATGTTCTCAAAGGCCTTCAGTTGAAACCCTTTCTGTTTTTTCCTATTCTGTATTCTTGTTTCTTATAGTCACATCTCTCCCTTTTTAATGCACAAAAAGCATCACATAAACAATAGCAACAAGAAAGCAATCAAACAAACTCTCTTCATCTCGCTGCTCTCCTGTGGCGGCCGTCACCTGCCCTTTTCTGTCCATCCAAGTACCTTTTCTGAAAATTAATTTAAAACATTATTTTCTTCCAGTTTTATTGAGACATAATTGACATACATAACTGTATAAGTTTAAGATGTACAGCACAATGTTTTCATTCACATAGATTGTAAAGTGATTATTGCTATTGTGTATCAGCATCTGTTAGCTCATGTAAGTACAATACAAACAGAAAGCAAAGAAAGAAATACTTTTCCCCTGTGATGAGACCACTTAGGATCTACTCTTTTAACAGCTCTCCTCGGTATCACACAGCAGTGTTAGCTATAGTCACATGCTATACATTATATCCCAGTACTTATTTCTGCTGCACCTGGAAGTCTGTCCCTTTTGACCATCATTCTCTAATCCCCCTCCCCCACTCCCCACCCCGGGTAACCACAAACCTGATCTCTTTTTCTTGAGTTTATTTTTTGCTTTTGTTTGCTTTTGTTCTTTGTTTTCAGATTCTACATCTAGGTGAGATCGTACAGTATTTCTATTTCTCTGTCTGATTCATTTCACTTAGCATAATGCCTCATCCATGTTGATGCAAATGGTAGGATTTCCTTGATTTTTATGTCCAGTTAAGTTTCTTAAAGAGTAGCCTCTGAGTCCTCACGTCCCACATGCCACCTTTGCTAAACGCCCTCCACATCATTAATGAATCCCCGTCAAGGTCTTCAGCAACCGGAATATTGCGGACTGTGGTGAGAACATCCCAGTGCCCCGGTTCCTTACTGTCTCTCACGAGAGTCGCAATTCTTTTGTTTCTGTGACACTTCTCTCTACTTCCTCCCACTTCTCTAACAGTTCTTGGTCTTCTTCATGGATTTCTCTGCTGCCCATCCCCTCAACACAAATGATTATATGATGGTGATATTATTAACAATAACCAGTTCCAGTCTTTATTGAGCTCTTGTGCCATGTTCCAGGCTAGGTACTTGGAATGTACCAGCACTTTAAATATCACATATTCTCATTAAAAATCCACAGGAAAATCCATTGTAAGTATGTGGACATGATTTGCCCAAGTTCATGAAGTCACTCCAAGGTAGAAGATTTGAGTGTAGGTTTTCTCAAAGGCTGCGCCCTTGGCCAATTCACTTTGCATCCTCTACTTGAATAATTTTGCCCACTTTCATGGTCTTTAATGAGTGACATTTATAAAGAGTGTTCCCCAAACTGCAAGCTTCCTCCTGGGCTTGTCAGTCTGGGAGTCCTGGTGAATGTGTAGCTTACCTGGTACCTCTCTGAATTCATCATAGTCCTCCCTCCACGGCACTGATCCCCCTTCAGTATTATAGGTCTTTGGAACTGGGATAACCATCTTCCACCCAAATGTGCAAGAGACACAGAAAACAATTTTGACTCTTCCTGTCTTATTTACTTTTCATTTACCATAAAGTCTACTAAGTTTGCTTCATGTTTCTAGAACTCAACTCTTCTTCTTTTCCGCAACTAGTACTCTCAGATTCAGATTTTCATCTTTTCTTTTGCTTATGGCAATGAATTCCTACCAGGTCTCCCTATTTCCATTTTTATCTCTTTTAATTCAGTAAGCTGTACTCCAAGAGTCTTTCCAACCCCTGCTACATGAAAATGACAATTCTGGTTATCTGTTGCTATTACAAGCCACAAAACCTTAGAAATCTAAAACAAAATATATTATTTCTCCTATTCTATGAGTTGATGGGGGCAGTTCTCATCTGTGATCTCTCATGAAGTTGCATCCAGATAGTGGCTGGCACTGGCGCCATCTAAAGGCTTGACCTGCCTGGACATTCATGAGGGCAACCCACATGATGGGTTTGGGCTGGGAGCTCATCTGGGTGATTGAGTGGAGCACCTAAATGTGACATCTCCCTGTGGTTTGAGCTTCTGACCACAAGGGTTTGCTTCCAAGAAGAGGTGTCATATCCCAAGACAAAGTGTTCCAGGACTTGAGGCAGAAGCTGTAAGACCCTGTAAGATCTACCCTTGGAGTATTGCTTCTGTTCTCTTCTCTTAGTCAAGCAGTTGCTCAGCCCAAGATTCAAGGGAAAGGGAATTGGACCCAACCTTTTAATGTGATGAGCAGAACCTATGTTCAGAGAGGGAAGCCATTAAATGGTTATTGTGGGAATTGTTTACCTCAATGGCCATATCATTTTCATGTGTTTAATCCTTTCATCTGTCCTAGGAGATAAAGTCCAAACTCCCTAGAGTACTATGTACTTTCCAGGGTTGGGAACTCCTACTGCTCTGACATCTTTTCCTCCCACTCTGAGCCTCCCATAATTGTTGTTTCTAAATCCTTCTTTCCCACCTCTGCCATAGATCTTAATGATTATTCTTTCTCCTGATGCACCTTAAAATTTCTACATATCCTTCTTCACTTAGCCAACTCCTATTTCATCCTTTAAGACTAGTTAGACACCACATCCTCCAAGCTTGCCTGGAATCCCAGATTGGGCAGGGTGAGCCACTGTTGTGGATTCCTGTGCAGCCTGCATGCACTTACCACAATACTTGCTATAATACTTGTACTGATATTACCTGTTTATGCTTTTCTTTCCCCTCATACACCCAGATAGTTAGCCTCTTGAAGGCAGGAACTGGGTCTCACCCATCTTTACACCATTGGTGCACCGTGTACAAAGGAAGTGTTCTAGGGGTCTGTTGGCATAACAATGTTCTAAGTGGCAGACTGAGTCTTCATTGCCCATGACTGTGTTCATCTACACAGAACATCACCATCTCCTTTAATGCAAGACAACAGAGAGTGGGGAGTGTGGTGGTTTTGCAGTATGTCAACTTGCCCAGATTCAACTGCATTTCCCAGAATTCCTTCCCCTCTATGTTTCAAGTTAGGGTGGAGCACAAGAGAGACTCTTGTGGGAAATTTGGAGGATGGGAGTGAAGGAATAGCCACAATGTAGGTCACATGTTGTAGCTTGTCTGCTGGCTCATCTTGTTGGTGTGGACCAGCAGCCAGGCCCCCTTTCCCTGAGTCTTCCTTGGGTTTCCCTGACTCCTGGGCCAGCTCTATGATGAAAGGCAACAGCTTACCCTGCAGGAAACCAGCACCATCAAAGTCACAGACAGCAGGAAGTGGCAAGGGTTTCAGTCTGTCCTCATGGGTTCCAGCTTATGCTTGTGGGTTCCAGCTTACCCTTGCTACTCCACTGCCCGCCCTGTGGACAACAGCCTTACAGAGACCGCTGGTCAGCTCCCACAGTTCTGTAAGCTAAAAATCCTGTAACAAATACGCACACACACACACACACACACACACACACACACACACACACACGCATACCTTTGTATGTATGTACAGCTGACCCTGAACAACATGGGTCTGAACTGCATGGCTCCACTTATATGTAGATTTTTTCAAGAAACTTATTGGAAAACTTTTTGCAGATTTGTGACAATTAAAAAAAATTCTTCTGTAGTTTATCATAAGAATACAAAATATAATACATATAACATACACAATATGTATTTATCAACTGTTTCTGTTATCAGTAAGGCTCCCAGTCAGCAGTGAGCTATTAGTAGTTAAGTTTTATATCTGTATTACCTCCTAGTGATTTTGCTTATCTGATCAAACTATGGGTGATATGGGTGAGGGCAATTCCTTGGGCAAAACTTGAGGTGCATCAAAAACATTGGCAAGCCATCTGGCTTGCCTACCAGCCATTGTTTAATGATACATCCCATCAGATCTCCATGATAGCCCCTCACCATCTCCTAGGAGAGCATAGAAATTAACAGCAAGCCTTGGGAGTCAAAGAAGTTGGATTCCAAAGCTGGCTCCACCACATTCTAGCTATGTTCACTTGGCAAGCTGCTAACCTCAGTTTCCTCACGTGTAAAATGGGAGAACGATTGTATCTACTTCATGGGATTGTGGAGGATTAAGAGATAGTCCACATGAAATTCTTAGTATATGACTGGCATATAATTCATACTTAAACCACATTAGCTAACATTAATTATGCAATATACATTACTATTTGTAGATATCATTTCTGTCCCGAATTTCTATTCCACTTATTTACAGTTATTCTCATAACTCATACACTGCATTTATGAAATACATGCACACTTCATACACTGAAGCATAGCTATTTCAGTGCACTGTAGGGATAATGAGTATAAATACTTAAAGGTCATCCTGAGTCATTTATGAGTTAAAGAGTTTATAATAATAAAAGGTCAGAAATATTAATAAGATACAATCAAAGATTAACATGATAGAGTCAGTCTGTGCTGATAATGTTAACTCAGAGGTGTGTAACCCCTTCTATCCTTTTGCTTTTTCAGAAACCTTACTTCAGTCTTAGAGTTTTAAATTCCTCCTCCTTTAAAAACTGCTATCAATCCAGTATTTAAAGACACTTTGTAAATGATAAACCTTATATTTGGCTCTTTCCATTTTAAGTTTTCAGGGAGTCAAGTAAGAAGTAGACAGAGCCCAGGTGTTTAGAGCCGTTTAAATATCGACCCTTCTAGAAGACTTCCATGACCTACCAAAATCTTAACAAAGTGATGAAATGGGCCCATGTCTTAGGAATCCCGTTTACTCTCAGGGTGAGGCGTGTAGGAATGTACAAAACAGAGTGTGAGAAAGTCTTGGAATGACTTTACTTTTCTATTATTTTTGACTTATGGAACATTTGATTTTTCTGAGTCTTCTTTGTTTATGAATTGAAAATGCTTTTGTTTATTAAACTAATTAAATTATTTTAAGAATATAAACAATGTGAGATAAGGGACTCAAACATTGTGAGCCTCTCTGTCTCTTTCTCTCTGCTAACAAACGGTCCGTGTCATAATAAAACAAGTCTATTTCTAAATAAGGCAAAAACGACTGAGTCTTGTCTGGTGGAGCAAGACACCAAACACAGCGTCCCACTGTTTGCGCTGCCCCCGCTGCAGCCTGAGAACTTCATGAAGCCCAGTATTACGTAGTGCAGACCAAAGGTCAGTTCCCAGACAACAAAAGACAATGCCCTTGATATTCGCTTATCACCCCTCAGTGAGTGGGGCGGGCTCTAGATTGTGAGAACTTGATGCCGAGCTTCCCCATGTCTGCCTGAGAGTGTGATGACCTGAATTCATCTGTGCTCTTACCTCATGAGCTGGTACACACCCTGAGAGAACCCCACAGTTTGTATTCCCTCCTGGTATATAGGAGGCATTAGACATTAATTAAATTCTACAGAATGGAGAAACAATCTGCAATTTTTTTGGAAGTGAAACTTTAGTCCAAATATAATCTTATATAAAATTCCAGTTTATGAGGTAAAACAAGTCCAGAACCTCAACCACCCTTCTTTCTTGCCCTTGAATGAGCTTCCAGGAGTCCCTGGTCTAGCGTCTTGAAGATGAAGGATGAGATGAAAGTTCCTGCATTTTCAAATGTTATTTTCTGAAAAACCTCAATATAGTATTCTCCAGGCCCAAGAAGATGGGGTAGTGTGTGTCTATTAGGCAGAGGCAGAAGCTGTTCATTCTGCTCGGGCAGCTCTGAAGCTGTGCATCAGTGCTGGGCACTGTGTGTGACTGATGGGTGCTGCACCTGGTCCTTAGCAGGATCTGAATCCCTCCTGCATGCAGGCACTGCCAAGACCACCTCCTGAAGGATCAGATCTCCAAGGGCAGGGCTCAGGGCCCTGAGGAACTCTAATCTCTTTCCCGCCTTCCCACACGTGGCCTCCTTCAGTGGCCTGATTCTCCACCTGTCCAGGGAATTCACAGGAAACATTTTCTTCACCTGGAATTCAGGCACATAAGGGAAAGCTGGGAAAATCAACATTTCTAAGGATCTGAAAGGAACTAGAATTTGAGTTGGTACCCTGGGGAACAAAGCATTCTCAGAGAACAAAGTAGGTATAGGTTGGACTATATTTTCTCTCTTGAAGGAACTCCTGGTGTTGTTGGAATGATGATGGCCTGAGCTGTCTTGTGCTCTCCATCCGTCTTGAGGGCCAGATGGGTTGTACCCACTGCATAACTGTTTGGTCCAAAGTAGAGTTCTAACCAGGCCTGGGGTCAATGAGCATTGTGAGCCTCTGGTCATGAGGCACTAGACTTCATCTGGCCTGTTCTTCAGTTTTTCAGTACACTTCAGGAATGCAAAGGGAACTTCAGTCATGACCTCAAAACATGAAATCTGGGGACAAAGGATGGCTCTTCTCTGCTGTTGGAGGAGGACCGGGCTGCAGGAAGCAGCATTTCCTCCTGTGATGTACCACTTGTTGCCTGTTGGTCCTATTGTTGTGGGTGATGTTTAGTCACGAGGGTGGTTGGAAGTGAGCTTTACTGTGTCTGAGCCATGAAGCCGAATTTACGAAGATGCAGCATCTTTCTTGACTTTTGGCTTTCATCCCTGCCTTTGGTTCACTGCTGGCTATTATAAATGAGAACATGTGCAGGCAGAAAGAATCTGTGGCGAGTTTAGCTGTAGCAGGGGAGCCAGCATTATAGATGGTTGGCTTGGTGCTCATAGTTTCCTGTTTGGATGATAGATTATGTGAACACACGGATAGCCAATACATGGTTAGAGAGCTGACCTGTTGCATGTATAGATGCATGATGCTTTTATAATGAGTATTTACAATTATCAAAAGTCAATAATATACATAATGAGGCACCTCCATGGCTACTCTACATTCTACCTCAGAACTATTTATCGTGCTTCCTCAAATCTTCATCAGGAACCCTCATCTTTGGAATATACATTTCATGTCCTTCACTATTTTTTAGAAGACAATTTAAGCAGGTACTCATTTATGAAGATCCTTAAGATAAGAGAAGGGAAGCTGCAAAGGGCGTATGGGGGCCACCTCCCAATGATTCTCTCACACCCATCCTAGGCATCATGCAGAATTTTCCATTTTATTCTCTTTGCTGTTGTCCAAGCAGCGCTCCAGCCCTGTCTCCCGTTCCCACCTCAGGCACAGGGAGCGTGAGCTTCCAAAGACGGGAAGAGAGGAGGAAGGGGAGTCAGTGCCCCCCAGTCCCCAGACCTTTCCCAGCCTGGCCCCTGGGCTGATGTGGGCTCCCTCAGCACCGACCTGTCCCACTCATCCTCCTTCCCCCCCTGTGCACTCACTTCGCCGCCTTCCCCGTCCCATCTCTCCCGCTCCAGACTTGGTGCTGTCAGGCTGGGGGGGGATGGGTTCAGTCACTTCTTCTCAGAAATTTTTCTTCCCTCTCTTGCTTTTCTTCATGAAACCAAGGTGCTGGGGGAGTTAAATGGGGGGGGGGCACAAAGTTCCAGATTCAGGAAACAGGCAGAGAATGCTGGTTGGGAGCAGGGCTGAGGCCCACAGAGACGGGGATGGAAGCCCCCTCCTGGTTCTCAACTCGATAACAACCCTTAATTTCCAAAGGCGCCAGGGCAGAGATTCTGAGACAAAGCCACAAAACTTCATCATTGAGGTTGAGGTGACAAAAGCTGTGGTTGGAAATAAGCAGAGTTAATGGTAAGGGAGAGCAAGCTGACACCTGAAGAAGAGAGACACACTGGACAGAGCCTCCAGGGTCTCTGGGTGGGAAGTGCGGATCCTACCCCGGCCCTCGGAACGCCCCGTCTCTGCTGGGCAGCCTTCCCGGCCGCTTCCCTGCTGCCTCCTCCTTGGCCAGCCCCTGCTTTCCCTTGGCTCACATCTCCCGCTGTCCACTAAGACAGAGCTTCTTCCCCAGGACAAAGGACCCTTTGGATCAGATCACGGAGCCCTTTGCTGCCCCTCACAGCCGCTGTGGTCTCTAGTCCTATGGAAAGGCCGGGGCATCACACGGAAGCAGACCCTGCTTATGGCATTGGGCGAAGGGCAGGATGAAGGTCTCCTTCCAAAGTTGGCCCCCCCAAAACTCTGCATGAGCCTCCCCAGACAAGGTAAACGGTGATGCCACTCAGAATCAGAAAGCACTATTCAATTCCTGAGTCCTCGCAGACTTTGCCAGGCTGTCCCCAGCTTGCTTCCGAGGGGTCCTTGGTGCCCCAGGAGGCAACGGGGCACGCATGTCCCCATCTGCTGCAGCACTACTGGGGGGCTGCCAGGTGAGCTGGGAGGAATGGCTCATGAGCAGGTTGTAAAGCTGGGCCATGACCGGCTCTCCTAGGACTTGGCACTTGTGTAGCTTTTCCCACAGGCACAAGGAGGAGCAGGAGGCCAGGCCCCCCTCCCAGATGAGGGATGCCCTCCCCAAACCACTCTTGCCAGGCTCCAGTACCTGGCCTCCCAGTTCTTCAGTTCTAACCCGCTATCCCCGGGGGTTTATTGAGTGGAACTATGCTTGACACCAAGGTGGCAGGTTGGAGGCCTTCTTGTTACACATTCCAGGGATGAAAGGACTTGAATCTGCGCCCTGGCTGCCTCGGGAGGCGCAGGGGCGTGGAGCTGGTTCCCAGATCGCAGGCTGTCCAGTCACTGGGTGTGAATCTAGCTCTGTGGCCGCCGCGCGAGTAGCGGGCTTTCTGCGGTTCGCCCTGCCTCACATTCTCCCTTCAGCAGCAGAGACACCAGCGTGCAGGTTTCCGGCCTGCGGGGGATGGGCGACCGGCCAGCTTGTCCCAAGCTCCCCGGCGGCTGCAGGGCAGCTGCGATGACTTCATGGCTCTCCCCTGGCTGCGGGGCCCGGGAACAGGGCCGGGATTGTCCTCCCAGGCTGGAAGGCACAAGTGTGGAAGCACTGCAGCAGACTTACTGCTATTCGTTTTTGAAACCCACTCTCATTTCCAGCAAAATCTCCCCGAGCTCCTGCGCCTGCTCCCCCAAAGCCTTCTCACAGGCTGAGTCAAGGGGGACCTTTGCAGCCAGGTGAGCTGTGCAGGGGATGTTAAATACTAAGCCACTTAGGTGGGTCTTCAGGTTTTAGGGGAAATAATGAAATTTTGCATTTGAACCTGCAGATGAGCCCATGCAAGCATTTGAGAGGGTTGGGTGAAGCAGTAGCGGTGGAAGAGATGCTCTGTGTCTCTTGTTCGTTTCTGTGCTCCACCCAGAGGGAGATTCTTACAGAGGGATCTGTCCCCAAGGTCCCTAGAGCCCTGCTCCACTAAGGTCCAGGCCATGTGAGAACCGAAACTTGGTCACCATGGGATCTGATGGTCAAGCTTCCGGACATTTCAGTGTGGTGACCTTTGTCCTGGCCTGTGTTGGATGAGAGGAACATGGGCACACGGATCAGACATCAGATACAATTTTGCTCATTGCAGTGTTGTTTGTGATGGTGAAAAACTGGAATAACCTAAATGTCTATCAACAGGGAAATGGGTGGTGTATTTATATGATGGAATTGTACAAAGCAGTTAAAATAAATAACCAGCCTGGGATAGAGCTCAGAATAGGAAAAAAAAAAAAGCAAGTTGCAGAATGATAGCTACAGTATGAAACCATTTATGTAAACAGAGAGAAAGAGGGAGAAATGAAAAAAGAAAAACCTTCACAAAGCAATGTCTTCTGTTCTGAACTGCATACAGGCATCTATATCTATGTCTATATCATCTATATCTGTATAATCCATATATCTATCTATGGTCTGGCAGCCTAACCCTCAAACCCCAAACTATCTATGGGAGGGTGAGAGGAGCTGAAACTGGGGAAGGTGGCCGAAAGTTCCTTTTGAGTAAACATTCTAATGTTTAAAGGGAAAATGATTTCATTTATTTCTTATGTAATTAAAACTTCATTACAAAATGGGGGAAAAACGAGGTGTTAGTGGTTTACTAACTTAATCCACCCAGATTTAGTAGTGTGGAGCTTGGAGTGCTTGACCTATTTGTGGATAATTAGTGGTTTCAGTTCTTTTTTCTTTTCCTTTGCTGAGATGTAGCAAATTGGTATGAAGAAAGGTTCAGAGTGAGCGGCGGGAGTGCACACGTTCATAAATCAACAGGTGACTCCGGTAAATGACTCTCAAGAAAGTCCTTTTCCAAGTACTTGGTCTGTCGTACTGTGGCCATGTTGGGCCACAGGGTCATCATCCTGCTGTGACAGGCATGGGCTGCAGTGTTTGTTGCTCTAACTGGGTTGTTTAAGGGGGGGGGTGGGGGCCCAGGCAACCAGACTTGGTAAGCAGACCTGATACTGTGTCCTGACATTTCCCTTTTGCACCTTCCACCTAAAAAAATCTTTCAAGAAGAGGTAAGTCAGCAGTGCAAATCGATGTTAGAAATTCACTTTATTTGGGAGTTAGGTGTAAACCCATAGATGGTGATTATTATAGTCACAGAGTTTTCAAATACAAGGTGCAGTTGTGTGTGTGTGTGAATCAATAATATAGAATTCCAAAAACAATAAAAGAAAAACACTCTTTTGTCAGAGGAAAACATTTAAAATTAGAAAAGAAATTATAAGCTCATTAGGACATGGCTGATCCTGTTTTATAATAAGTACCAATAATATTTTTTGGTTTCAAAAATAATCTTTCCTGTAACTATAATAATTGTGTTCTCATTGTAGAAAATTCAGCAGTTAAAGAAAAATGTAAATAACAAAATTAAAAGCAGACCAAAATAGAGCAGTGGCTTACATTTGAGCTGATTATGGATGTTTTCTTCTACTACACTTTTCTAGTATTAATGTCATAAATTTCCATTCTACTGGTTGTATTGTTTTGTAACCCATTTTTATGATGCTATTTTTCATATTTGAAAGCCCGTCATCCCTCAGAGTTCCCTCATACTCCTTTCTAGTCAATTTTCCATCCCCCCACAACCAGGCCGTGGTGGTCACTGGCCTAATTTCTATCACTACACTTTTGCCTTTCTCAGAATGTCATCTAACTGGAATCCCAGTAGGTGTGACTAGCTTCTTTCACTTACCATAATGCTTTTGTTATTCTTCCATGCTGTTGCAAAGATCAAAAGTTTCTTTTTATTGCTCCATTGTATGGGTGTGTCACAATTTATTAATCCAGTCATCATTTGGGGGATTTGCTGAGCTTTTGGAGTCTGTGGGTTGGGCGTTTCATCCATTCTGGAAGATATTTGGAGGTTCCTTTTTCAAATACTACTTCTGCCCCCATCTCAGCTTCTCCTCTCTCGGGACTCAAGTGGCAGTTATCCTACAGCATTTGATTGGTTTCCCGTATCTCTCATGCCCTGATCTGTTCTTTCTGTGCTTCAGTCTGGATCTTTTCTATTGACTTCAGCGGTTCTACATCTAAGGTCTTTGAATATTCATGATGCTGTTGCGTTGAGGCATGTGCAAATACCTGAAAATGTCCTCCTATCCTTTTGCTTGGTTAACTTTAGCCATCATCTAGACTTTACTTCTTCAGGAATGTCTTCTTTATTCCCAAGACAAGACCAGATCCCCAGTTACACCTCTCAAAGCACTACATGCCTTTCTTTCTGACGAATCAGAGTTGTCATTTTGCTGACATTTTACTTCACTGTGGAATTGTCTTTCTGCCTTCTCCTGTAGACCATAAGCTCCACAGGGCAGAGGTTGTATCTGCTCTTTATCATCATTGTTTACCCATCTGTAGCCTGGTGCTTGAAACATGGTAAGATCTTAATATTTTTTAAATCTATGTGGAATGGTCCCTCTTGGGTTTCCTGGGGGCCTGATTGCTGAGATTGTTCAGGAGGCTTCAGTATAACTCGGAGGAGTATGTCATCCATGCCGTCCACCCTTGGTGATGGTCTTTACAGTGACATTGACTATGTACTGTGCCAGCTGACTTCAGAGGTTGCAGACCAGACCATTTATTTACAAAAAGGCACACTGGGGAACCTTCTGCCATAGCATGGATTGAAAACCAAGAGGAAAGCAGAAAGACATGGAGAACAAAGCATAATTGTAGTAGACATTCCTGGACTCCTGGGAAACTGCTGGCTCTTTTGGCTGAAATCTTGGTTATAAACTTCTAATTTTGTGGGTTGACCTAGCAATTCCATCTCCGGGGAACAGCCGAGCCAATGTTTTGCTCTCCTGGTTGGCAAGGAGCCTTGGTTACTTGCGACCCCCTGAAGTTGCCCAGCTGCCTCACCTTCACTCCTCTGCTCTATGGGAACAAGGTGTATTTGTCCTCCCTCTTTCTTTCCCTTCTTCCCTTATACTCTTCCCCTCTCTTTCAATATCTTCTTTCCTGGGGAGGACAAGCATGTTACTCCAAACAGCGAAATTAGTATTTCAGCCCAGGGAGCTCTACAAATACATTCCTGAGGACATAGTGTTTGAACTCGGTGATGAAGGTGAAGCAGGATTCCTCTGTAATAAATCTGATTGCACAGGAAGTGGGGAACTTTCCATGATTCCATATACACGCATATGGAAACTGATGAAAGTACAGTTAATGAAACTAAGGAGGCGAAGAGGATATGAGTAAGACTAGGTAACACTTACGTACCACATATTTCATCCCATTTAATCCTCCCACACAGCAGAACAGGCAGATATTGCTGCTACCCATTTATAGAGAAATGACCTAGACACTCAGTGCAGAGCATCTAAACAAGACTGACAGGGAAATCACGGAAGAAATTGCACCTTCCAAAAATGTAACTTGCTGATAGCACCAGTCAAGTTTCTCTACTGTTCAAACCTCTCAGGGTTCCCCTAGTTTCCAACCCAAACCTGGCAAGCCTACATGTCATGTGACTTCCCAGCCAGTTTGCTATGCTGGTTCACACATCTCCAAAGGGGAGCATGTCCCAAGCTCATTGCACCACCGAATGCATTTTCTTCTGGAGCTTCTTCCAATCTCCCAGTGATCTTGGAAGTACTAGCCTATAAAATAAAATTTAAGTACCTCAGTCTGTTCCTTATACCTTAGTTTATTTTTTTCTGGCTATCTCGAAGGCTTGCTGGGGTCAGGCAGGTAATGTGAGTGAAAAGAAGCCAGAAGGCATGAGCTGGTATCACAGCTGACCTTCCGCAGTGAGGGGAGGGGCGGTAAGATGAATGACCAGGAAGCACCCACCTCGAAAGAAGAGGGCAGCTGCGGGCTCTAGTGGAATTCTGTCGTGTGAAAGGGAGGCTCAGAACTGCCAGAAATGTTGGTATTCCAAGATTTTGATTTACACTATTCTTATTTTAAATGATGGAAACTAATGTATGTTTAGAAGTGTGGGTGAGCGTTGTGTGAGCCAAGCAAAACACGCCCATCACCTGAATCTGGCTCACGGCCAGTGCGCGGCTTCCGCCCTACAGAACAGCATCTCAGCTCCCATTGTGTGTTTTCTCTCTAAAATGACCCAAGATTGTTGAATATGAACTTCTTATTTTAGGGAGCAGTATTCCAATCCTTTTTACTTATTTTTCAGGATCAAATATAAGTAAGTACTGCACACATTGCAGTCACCCCCATATTTGGCCCACACATTTTCTAGGTTGAACTCATTTTGGAACTTGCTAATATCATGATAGGCAACAGACTGTTCTCCACATTCCCTGGGGGACCACGCGCAGTAAGTGATGGAGATTGACTATTCAAACTAATGGATGACTGATTTGAACTACTTTCTATAGGATCTATTTGCATGTCATATAACTAGTAATAGTTTCTAGGGGTTCAAATATCTGTACCTAATCCATCTTAAAACATCTGCAGAGGAAGATGAAACATGAACCGTAGGATAAGCTCATTTGCAGCAACATGGGTAAGAAGTTGACAGAGGTGGAAAACTGGATAGAAGAAAAGATGCTGATAGTCTCCTTAAAGAGTTCTATGCTTCTTGAAGTAGACAGTAAGTCATCCCTCTTAATCCCATTAGAAATAGAGCCCTGGCTGGAAGACTCGGGAAGCACTCATTCTGTAGTGTGGGAATTGCTATTGGCGCGTATGCTTTTGGGAGCATGCACACCGAGGGTGGGGTTATCTGTGAACGCCAGTTTCTCACACTGTACCTGGCCCCCAGGAGAGGTTCTACAAGCATGGAATGAATGGTCATTTGGACGCAACATGGACATTTAGAAAAAACATCAGCTATAATAACTACTACAACTCCCACCCATGGGTCAGGCTGTTGTGACAGCTAAGCCCCCATCACTTGGAACGTTCAGCTGGACATTGGATGACCCCAATAGTAAGCGTTCCTACACCGTGTTGGGACCAGGTGAGAGCCCTCCCAGGTCCCTTCCAGCTGTGAGATGTCACAGCGTCCCCAGCCATTCCAGCATTTGCTCTGGCCCCTGGGTTGTGGAGTTAGTGGGGCAGACAGTGCAGATACTCTGCTCTACGCCCCCCATACCCTCACCCCAACTGCTTTACCATTTTTTCACACACCTGCCTGCACCTGCATTTCTCTGTCCAGGGCTTTGTCTGGCCTCTGGAGCCTGCCCTACCTGCAGACACTTCAGGCCAGGGGTGCTGGAGAATTAACAACTCCTGGAAGCCTCCCTCAGCAAAAATTCCCTGCTCCCCTGCCTATCAGGCAGCTCTCAGTGGCCCCTGGGAGTCAAGCGCCAGTGCTCCTATTGGAAACTGGCCTGATAACTCATGCTTTAGCCCCATGTTCCCTTCCCCCACTCCCTAACTGGTGATTCCTGTCACCTCCCAAATAAAGGACTTAAACTCAAATCCTTGCCATGGGGCCTGCTTCTGGGGAAACCCAAAAAAGATAGCTGGAATCTCTCAGCAGCTTCCTTCCACAGGCTAATTCAGAGGACACCCACATCTGTTCCCCAAAGTAGGATTCAATTCAACAATGCATCTCCCAAATGGAAGACTCAGAAGTCACGGGGGCACCAGGCCTTGGCTAGAAAGGCTGCTGCAGGAATACAGCTGTGTTGTTCAGATGCTAATTTCCAGCCCCACCATGGCCAGGCTGAGGCAGCATCCAGCACTAAAGCAAACAGTGTGACTGAAACTCTCCGCCCTGCTCCACGCCCAGAGCTAGCAATTCTGTGTGTGTCACCTTTGCTAGCTGCTCGCATTCCATGTTACAGTGTGACTTAAAAAGGGGCTCATGGCTGAATGATGGCAGCCCAGCGTTCTGTAGTCTCTAGGGGAATTGTGTGGGAACTAGGTAAGCAGACAGGTGAGATGTAAATTAAAATTCTTGTAGATAGTCTTCAACCTGGAGCTAGGTAATATGCTATGGCAGAGACAGCAGGTTTTACAGTTGCAAGACACCCATGTAACAGCAGGAATGGAGTTTTATGGGATCCCTTCTAATGGCCAAACTATTAAACATCAAGCAGGAACTGGCTTTTTTCCCCTTTGTCTAGCCTGTGATTTCTTCCGGGAAAAAAAACAAGATTTCTACAGGCAAGGACCAGGTGTCATCCTCCAAGTAAATCTGGCCTGAGGGTGGCATGTCTCATGATGAATACTGACTCCCAATACCCACAACCTTAGCCTGAACAGCCGCACCATGAAGAACAATATGGGCATTGCATGATTAACCAGAACACCAGTCCACAAAGAAATGCTGTTGCCACAGAGTTTGGGAATGAGCCACAGAGTCTGACCGATGTGAAAGTTCTGGCCTGGCATGGCTCCTGCTGACCACATCGATTATCAGAACTGAAAAGCACACATGAGCAGTGGGTAATGAGGCTCCTTTCCTTACTCTTGGTTAAAGAGGGTCTGTTGCTCTTCCAAATACAGAACTCTTGAGAGAGGCTAAGGGAGGGCTCACAGCCCTAAGCTGAGCATGGGGTCATTAGCACAGCACCTGCTTCCACTTGACCAGAAGACTTGCCAAGCCAAGCCATGCTCTTATATGCATTGGCAGAGGCTTCCCCACATCTACCCAGTTCTAGAATGTAGAATACAATTACAGAATTAAATCTAGAGTTGTAGAATACCTGGTTCCAGACAATTGTAGAATACAGAATGAGAGGAGAACAAAATAGTTTCATGTGTCCCCATATTGTATAAATGCATCTTGGATAACAGGGCTACTTGTTAAAAAAAAAAGAAAAAATTCTCTAATATTATTAAAAGAGTCTAAAACCTGCTGCTAAGCCCGCTCAGGCTTTGCTTAATATTTGTGTTCAGTCTTTGGCTGGTGCCTACTTATTTCACAGTATATGAGAATCTAGATGACAAATGAGCAAACTGAGTCGTCAACCATATAATTCTATAACTCCACCCATCTGGCCTTGGAACTCTCCTGCTCTCCCCACACCCAAAACTTCTGAGTGGCAGCTGGTTTGCAACGCCAAGTTGGCCTAAAGAAATTCCATGTTTGGGGAAGGTATTGCCACCTTTATAGGTATTGCCACCTTTCTAAGGTCTTTAGAAGAATCCCCAACTCCTAGGAAATGCTGTCTAGAAGACCTCCTCTGGTGTCTCATTCTGACCTTTGTCCTGATGGAAGACAAGTCAACGACTAGAAATCCACACTGGACAGTCTTTCTCTTCAAATCCAAATCAGTTTGCCTCCAGTAAAATCCTAAACTCCAGGTCGATTCAAAACATCAGGGCTATGTGGGTAACAGGACTTTACTGTCAAGTTTCAAAAACTAAGTGACAAATAAGTTTGGACGTGGTCAACAAGCTAACATTAACTCGGGTCACCTTCGTAACTTCATTAAATCGTCTGAGGCACACTGTATCATAGCAGTTAGGATTCTATTGTTTCAAATTAAGAAACAACCTCTCTGAGGCCCTCTGTCACGTGTCCCCATTCCATCATCTATGCAGGGACAGATTTAGACAGATCCAGGCTGGAAACCCTGCTCTAAGCCCCTTGTTCTTTCCATTACAGCCGTCTGAGCAATAATTAAATTGAAATGACAGCAGAGAGGAAAATTCTAATGCACCAATAACTTCATTTTCCTGGCTGCTCTTAAAAAGCAAATGACTATAATTTGAACAATAAATCATATTTTAAAAATATGAACATCTGAGTTTTTTCCTTCTTGCCTGTGACAAGACTCCTGGTCTCTTTCTCAGTTAGGCTTCTCTCATTTCTTTGCTCAATTTCTTTTTTCCTAATGTGTGTAAAATCCTATGGCTATGGGTGTTAAGTGGAGGAAAGCACAGCCGGGATTGCTTTTTAAATGTCTCCTGGAAATCCAGTGTTGTGCAGTTACTGCTTATGGCGCTGAAATGGAACTTCTAACTGCAACATAGGACCTACCAGGTACTCATTAGACCTTGACATCTGCAACATTTCAGATAGGAAACGTCTGATTTTTCTTGCCTTATATTGGGTGATTTTCGTTTCTCTGTAGGCACTGGGAAATTTTGAGTAAGGTTGTCCTAGCTGGCAAGATAAGGAATGAAGGACTACTTGGTGCTGGTTTAAAGTCTGATAACAAATCATTACACACCCAGGAAATGTGAACTATTGAAAAAAGGTTAATTCTTAGCCACTCAGGGAATGCAGGTGTTTCTAATTTAAATACAGTATTTTTGTTCCAGGGTTTGGAACAAAATTAGAGTCCTGAATTACTTTATGGTTCTTGAAATCTCAAGGTGGAAGACCTTCTGTGTGAGCTACATCAGATGTTCTGCGGCAGCATCTACCATCCCACAAAGGGGTCATCAAACCCTGGAGGTTGCAGGCAGTGAACATACAGGGAAGGGAAAGAAATGTGAAGGGATGCTTCTCAGCTCCCTCTACCTTTGAGAGAGAAATTCTCACAAAACATTAAAATCTTGTTTGGCATATCCTACAAACTCCCAACCTTTGGTGTGTGGTTGTCTCGCTGATTTGTGCATAAAGTTATGTCACATTTTGAAATTCCTAGGAAAGTACTGCTGAGGCTGAAGCCCTGAGATGCAGTAAGCATGGATCATTTTCATAGAAAAATTGGATGGGCTCTTTTGTCTGAACAAATAGACTAGACATTCTAGAGAATTATATCTCAGCTAAATTTCCTTATATTTAAAGTTATTTCTTGCTTTATTATTATTTCTTAAGTGAAAGCAAGTTTGACACAAATGACTCCTATAACCAGTTAAGGAAACACCTAAATAAGGGAGCTGGTTGCTCCTCCAGAAGGAGACAAGCATCTACCCCACTGGGATGCTGGGCCTTGTGTCTGAATTGAACCAACATTGTCCCTGATTGACAGGCTGCCCAGTGGTTCTTGTGGATTATGCTACATCTGCAAACCTAGCTATAGAGACGCTTCCATGAAGGTAAGAGATGTCAAGTGCAAGCTTTGTAAGTTTAGCATGTTGATGTCTGTTTCTGCTTAGGGTTTTAGTTCAAATCCTGATGAATCTACCTGCAGAAGCCAGAGGGTGACAGGAGCCTGGGCAGCAGTCTCCACTGGACCATTTGGTGTTTGTCCTGGGAACCACGTCAGCTTCCATTCTGTGTCACCTGGCTCACCTAACACTGTCTAGCCCGAAGCTCAGGCACAGCATCCCCCTCCTAAGGCTCCTGCTTCCATTAATGTACCTTTCATTAATGCCACCAGTAAGTACCTGGTAGTTACAAATCTCCCATTACTCCCACTTACTCCTTTTTACATGGGCTTTTACACCCACAGACATTTCATGGAAGATAAATCACAGAGACTAGCATGGGGACACAGCATCAGCAGAAATGCACAGGCAGCCGTTTGTGCCATTCTGCACAAACCCCAATTCTCAGGTAACTGAGTGTCCATGTGAGGAGCTGAATGAAGTAAGGGCACACCTTCCAAACTCAGCTACAAGTGTGCTTTACCTCAGACATTTAAAAGTCCCCAGAGCCACCAAAAAAAAAAAAATCACACTTTTAATTAAAGACATTTCCTTTTATGAGTTCCCGAAGGTAATGGCATCATGCACAGATTTAAGAATTTGGGGGATTCCTTTTAAGTACCGCTCATTCTCTCATGCAGTTGAAGCCTATTTCATGGATAAACCTCTTTGGCTTTCAAACTTTTTCATCATGACTGCTCTTTTTCTAAAGCAACATTTAAAGAATATTTACTGACTTAAGGACTATAGGTGTCTCATGACTTCTTCAATTAATCATTATCAATATACATTTAATGAAAACCCAGCTGCACTGTCCCTTGTAGTAACTACTCACCATCTGTGACTATTTAAAATGACCTTTAAATTAATCAAAATAAAATTTAACATATATTTGGTTTGTCAGTCACACTGGTCGCATCTCAAGCCACATATGGCTAGTGGCTACCATACCAGTCAAACAGGTAGAACATTTCCATCATGGCAAAAATTTCCATTGCATGGCTTTGAGTCCTAAGCATGGATGAAATGGCTGCACACTGGCCAGTATACCAACGTGGGAAGTTTTCAGCCCTTGGAAGGTGGGCACCACCTAGTTAAAGAGATGAACAGTGAAATGTGATATCCTGTACAGGCAAACCACCAAGGTGGAACAGGAGTGATAAGCCAGTGCCAAAGAGGAGGCGTCAAGTTCAAAGCTGAATAATCCCAGACGGGATGCCGGAACCCAGTCCATACACCACAAGCAAACTTGGGGCTAAAAAATTGGGCAATATCTGTCTGTGGGCCAAGAGAGAATACAAGAGGAAAAGAGAAGAATACAGGAAAATACAGATTATTAAAGCCAGGAGCAGTGCTTTGAGATGTGGATATCTGAATATTTCTGTGAAGCTTACCAGCTCCCCAGGACCTCAAATTCTATGAAAGGTTAGAGACAACTGCACACCAGTAAAAACAAGTCCATCTTTTCTCTGCCAGCTTCCACCCCCCTCCCCTATATTACCCTCTTCTCATTCCTCTTCTCTTCATTCTTCATTTTTTCCCTTTGCTCAGCAAACTGACAATCAAAGAACACTTTAGAAGTTCTGAAGGCCAAGACACTATATCAAATTATTTTCAAAGGGAACGATTTAAAGTGACACTTCAAGAGTACACTTTAAGGTGGGTCACAGTGCACGCTAGAAAATCAGAGCACATTTTAAACTAAAGTGTATATATAAGGTAGCACATCTCATCCCACACTTTATCCACACTGATCTGTCCTTGAAGTGCAAGGACAGCACATATACCATGAAGCTCAGCATTGGCTCACTGAGTGATACGGTCTCATCCAGAAACGTTTCACTGCTGTAATAAGGCGGCATGGTGGAGCTAGCTGGATGGGCTTTGTGCCAAGTTAGAAATCAGATGCCTTGGATTGTCCACACATACCAGTGCTTCAAACCCCAGACTATCTGGCCAAGGAGAGGGCTCCTTTGTTCAGTCCAGCTCATGACTTTCTAACTGTAGTCACGATCCTGTCTTTATCCCAGTCCTTCCAGGAATTTGGAACAGCGTAGGATTTCATTGAACTCATCTCATAGCATGTTTCAGAAGGAAGCTATAAATCTTCAAGCATATATTTGGCTATATGTTTTGATTCACAGACCAGAAAATATGATTTGTGAACTCAGAGGACCATGGAAAGAAAAGAAAAAGGTAGGCACATGCAGAGGTGGGTTTGTAAGGAGACGTGAGTAGTCTTTGTGGTCTCAAGTGGGAGAAGCACCTCAAGTTTCTAAGTGTGCACTGCAAGCCCTGCAAACAAGGGGCTAAGTCAGGACAACACTTCTGGAATCTTTCCAGAACATTGCAGCCTTCCCCATGGCCCATGGGAGAAACTTTTCTACTACTTCTCATCTCCTGAGCAATTTAAGAACAACATACTCATTTGATTTATAATGTGAGGGCCTGGTAAAACTGTGAACGGGGTGTCTTGAGGGGAAGAAGATAATATTTTCCAAGCACATTGACTAATATATTCAGACTTGGCTCAGACGGGTCTGTGTACTTTGTGAGCTCCCATCGTGGATGTCACAAAGGCTCTCTGTCTTGCCTGTAGTACCGACGGAGGTGACGGACAGGAGGAGACAGCACACCGTGCCATTTCCTAAGGACAGACTTTCTCAGTGGAGAGAGATGTTTTGGTGTCAACGCGCTGTGTGGCCAGCTCGCGCCTGTTGGCTGCGGCATATGCCAGGACACACAGATGCAATCCCAGGACACAGCTGGGTTTTATGTTTCTGGCGGTAGGGCAACAGAGGTGTTTGTATTTTCTGACCACTGAGATATATATCTCGTCATAATTCAGTTCACCTTGAAGGGGAGAAAAATTCTTCCATTCCTTCTGTGTTCTTTGACCTCTTCCAGACCCAGAGAAGCAGAACTCCCCGCCTTCCTGGGGCAGGAGGAAGCTGCTTTCTTCTCATCCTTCAGGTTTCAGTCTAAATGCTGCTTTTTGAAAGACTGCTTCTCTGACTCCCAAGTAGGGAAGCTCCTCCCCCAACCCCAACCTGACTCTCAGTCAAGCTTTTGCTGCATCATAGACTAGAAGCTGTCTAGAGTCAGGTTTAGAGGCCCAAGTCCTGGTGGTAACCTGCCTGGACTGAAATCCCAGCTCTCCCACAGTCTGTGCAACTGAATTGTCTGATGCTCTACTTTTTTCATATGTATAATAAGGATATTAATTGTCTTACCTCATGGATGCTTAAATAAATTAATAAGCATAAAGAGCTTAGTGCCCCACATAAGGAGGCCCCATGCAAATAGTCACGATTACTATTTACAAATTTACTTACTTATTGATTGTGTCTCTTCCCCCAAAAACTAAGCCCCAGAAGGGCAGAGGTTTTTTATGTATATTTTTAAAATTTTTCATTATTTATTAAATATACATAAATATATATTTATTATATATTACATACATTATAACACAAAACTATATTTATTATATACATTTATTATAAAATTTTCATAATTGCATACATAATTTTGTTTTCATGTTGAATAAAAAGGAAGATAAGACACCAATCTGCTGTTAAAGAGAGAAAAAGTATTTAATTAGAATCCTGACCTCACACCATATACAAAGATCAAGGATTAAAGACCTCAGTGTGAAAAGTATAATATTATAAAATTTTGGAGAATTTCACCATGACATTGCACTTAAGGAAGAATTCCCAGGCAATAAAAATACACTTATCATAAAGGAAATGATAAATGCATTAAAATTCTGTTAATAAAAGCTATCAGAAACAAAGGGGAAATGTTATATTTTTGGAAAGCATTTGCAAATCATATAACTGATAGAAAATTAGTATTTGATGATATAATGGAAAATCTAAGTGGCTAACAAACAGAAGCTTATCATAAGTAGTTATTAGGGAAACACATGTCAACACCCCAATACACAACATTTCACAACCATCATTTGGTAAGACAAAACCTCTGACAATACCAAATGTTGGAATTATGTAGAGAAGCAGAGGTACTTATGCCCTGTTAATGAGGTTATAAATTTATGCAAGCACATTGGAAAATAATTCAGAAATAATAAGTGTTGAATTAATTAGAGGGGCTTCCCTCTAGAGAGGATAGGAGGAAAACAGGACTGGGAAAGAGTTACACATTGTAAGTGTCAAGTATATTTGAAATGCTTTTTTCTCATTTTTATATGTGAAATACATTTGTAATTAAAAAAGCTGAAAAAATTAAATATGAAGAAGAGGCATCAGGGACCGCCTGGTGTAGTGATTCCTAAACTCTGCTGCATGTTCAGGCACCTGCAGGGCTGCTAAGTCAACAAGCATGGGGACCCACCCAGGGCCTCTGATGCAGCAGGTCTGGGGTAGGGCCCAGGAATCTGCATTTTCACAAGTTCCCAGGAAATGCTAATGTTGCTGATCCAAGGACCCCACTTTGAGAACTACTGATCTGACCCAACTCTTTAATTCTAGACATAAGGACCTCATGATCAGAAAAGAGATCATTTCATTTTTTTTCCAAACAATACTTGTAGAGTACCTGCTCTGTGCCAAGCATGGCTCCAGTATTAGTGACAGGGTCTTGACAAAATAGATATGATCTCTGTACTCCTGCAGATTTTGCTCACTTGGGAGGAAGGGAGGAAGGTGTCTTTAAAATTTAATAAAGGAAACAAGGTAATTACACACAGTGGTAAATTCTTAGAAGAAAATATAATACGGTGTTGCCAAAGAGAGGGTTGAGCAGGGCAGGGGCTTGATTAAATTGGATTCTCAGATAACGTCTCTTCAAGGAGGTGAGATTTAAGCTCAGATAGAGGGATGAAAAAGTGGATCTGGGAGGTGAGTTCTGGGCTGAGGAGAGAGAAAGTGGAAAGCCTGTGGCAAGAAAGAAATAAGGAAACCTAAGGGACTAGCAAACATATGAAAAGAAGTTTAAAATCTTTAGTTATTAGAGAAATAACTAATTGCTGACTAGTAACTAACCAACTACCATTAGAGAAATGTCAGTGTGGCTAGATCCAGTGACCAAAGGGCGGAGAGGGCGAGATCAGAGAGGCCAGTGGGAACCAAGGGAAGGAATAGGGATTTTCTTTTCAGTGGAGGCCCTGGAAGTTCTGATGTCCAAGGTTATGTGTTCGTCTCTCAATTCATAGTCCAAAACGCCCTCCTGCCAGCCCACACTGCGCATGTGTAAAACACAAATTAAATGAAGCACAAATAAAATGCAGCAACCCCTTCTCTTACCTTATTTCAGTGCACTGTCCCTCTCATAATTTAGAAAGTCAGTAAAATAAATGTTTAAAGCAACTCCCTCCACATCTAAAACATTTTCAATAAAGTGTCAGAACAACAGGCAGAGATAATAACTTCCAAACAAAATTTATGTTTTTCTGGTGTAGAGGTGTTTTCTTTTTCTTGAGAGACAGGGAGACAGACATTGAGTCTATTATTAGTGAAGAATGGATTCACAATGGCGCAGAGACTTCTATGGACCATCAAAATATCAAATGTGAATTATCTTGAAAAACTTCTATTCACTTTCTTAATTCATTTAGTCAGTGTGTATATATTAAGCCTCTACTTTCCTTGTTACTTGCATCTTTCTTTAACTGAAAGATACATGTCACACTCAATTTCTTCCTTTTTAACTGGGATATGTTCCAAACCACAGTCTTAGTGTCTTTGCAGAAATAGTCTAAAAATGGTTATCAACGTTGTCTTTCATGAACAAATTTGTCTTTAGTTTCTATGTGTTTTTATTTTGCAGCTGGTATTGCTGGCCCAAAGAAGATGCTCAGAAGTGGTTAATGGTTAAATCAATGGTTGAATTAGATTCAGCAGTTACATTATTATTAAATGTTCTGATTAAAAATTAATTTACTCAGTTAACGGGTATTTAGTGGTCATATACTATCTGTCAAAACTCTTGGAATACAACATCAAAATGAACAGAACCATTGTTATCATGAAGCTCACTTTCTAGTGGAGGTACCATTATAAGCAAATAATATAGCAGGTGGTGATGAGTGCGAAGGGAAAATGAAGCAAAGTAGATAGAAAAAGAAGGGCAAATGGGGCTACTTTCAATAGAACAGAGAGGAAAGGTCTTGGATAATGTGACATTTGAGCAAAGCTCTGAATGGAGTGCGATCTGGGAGAAGCGAGTCCAAGTGTCCTGAGGTGAGAGTCTAACCGGCTGGAGGTGAGTGAATGAGGAAGACAGCCCCGGGAAATGAGACAGAGAGGGAGCAGGGGGCCAGATCAGGTAGGGTTGTATAAGATAGGGTGAAAACTTCAGATTTTATTCTAAAAGCAATAGAAACCTCTGGCAAATTGGGGACAGAGGAACAATAGGTCCAACTCAGGTCTTAAAAGCACTCTGGTTGCTGTGTTAAAGCAAAATATTTGCACATACACACACTGAAAGGGAATCGAAAGGATATAATCAGGGAGAACATTAAAGGGTTGTGCAGTAATCTTGGCAAGAAACAATGGAAGCAGAAGCAGAAGGGAATTGAGAGATAGTCAGATTCTGGATACATTCCAAAACCATGAGTGTTTGATAGTATATTGGAAAAGGAGACAGGAGTCTGAGAAGACAGGAGTCAGGGAAGAAAGACCTGAGGGGTCAGGGCTTCAACAACTGGAAAGATGATGTTGTCATTCACTTAGATGAGGAAGGTGGAAAAAAAGCAAGTTTGGCTGCACATTCAAGAGTGAGATAGACACCCAAAAAAGCAGGAGGATAAATAAGTCTGGTGTTTAGAAGAATGACCCAGGCTACAAATAGACATTTGGGAGTCATCAGGATGTAAATGGTAATTACTAGCAGAGATTACATGGGGAGTGTGTACAGATAGAGGAGAGAGGCGACGTGAGGACTGAAGTCTGGAGCACTCTAACACATGGAGGGTGGAGGGATGAGAAGAATCCAATAAAAGATACAAAAAGGAGGAGGCAGTAGCATAAGAAGAAAACTAGAAGCAAGAGGTGCTCTGGAAGCCATATGAAAAAAGTGCTCCAAGGAGAAGAAAACGATCAACTGACAGAGCAGGAGAGAAGACTAAGAAATGGACTTTGGATTGGAGTGACAGGGATTTCAGTGCAGTGGTAAAGGCAAAAACCTGATTGGAATGTGTTCAAGAGAGAATTAGAAGAGTTACTATGGAGACAATGAATTTAGAAGATTCTTTGGAGGAGTCTTGCTTCAAAGGGAGTAGAGAAATATGGCAAGTAGTGGGAGCCAGAGGTGATAGGAAGGATGTAATTACGATACGCCTGGATGCTCACTGGAATAGTCACACTGGTAGAGAAATGGACGATTTTGAGAGGCGAGGGCACAGTTGCAGGAGTGAAACCCTTTGTGACTTTGGAGAGGAGCGGCCTCAGGAATGTGCAAGGACAGTCCTGCACAGAAGCAGGAGGGGGTGCGGCATCTGGGTGCAGATGCAGGCAAGGTTGGTCGATTTGGAGGTGGGGACTTTTAGGATTTCTTTTATTATGTATTCTATTTTTCCTTGAAGTATGAAGGTCTTGAGAGAAAGAAATGGGGAATATTTTTAGCAGTTTAGGGACAGGAAAGAACTTATGAAATAGTAGTCTTGGAGACAGGTAGTGTGACTTGTTAGGGAAGCGTGAGGCGTTTCTGAGCAACACTCAGGGCCCACGGAGGTTTGTTTGAGAATTTAGATCAGACCAGATAATAGGCACACAGTACTTGGATTTAATCAGGTTATAGCAAATGGAGGGAGAGGAGGGGAAAGAGAGTTGAAGATGGTGATTATAGTTATAGAGCAAGGGACTGAAGTCAGCACCGGAGGGAGAAGAGAACGTGAAGAGGTGAGAAGCAGGGTAAAGTTAGAGGAGAGGGCTGAGAGGTGCCAGGAGGTTACAGTGTTACTGGGGCTCGGGCCCCTAGAGGTATTGATCTGGGAAGACAGGAAGCGGTGATCATACGGTGGAATTTTGAAATTGAGATGATGGGCGCATTAACTAGCAATGACCAAGTCCGGGGTGGGACGGGTCATTTGAAGCGGGTGGTTGAGGTGGGGTGGAGGGCAAGCTCATAGGAGGTAAGGAGGAGGAAGAATTAAGAAACTAATTTATTGGGAGAATTCTCTATGTTCCCTCAAGAACTGTAACAGGAGTAGTAATAGAAAGGCAGCAAAACAAGGAAAAAAGTAAGCTCTTTAACAAATGGGGGAGAGTGGCTCGGGGTCTGAGGATGGCTGCCCCAAGGAGACTGGCGTGTGGCATAGTCTGAAGGTCTGAGCTGCGGAGGGGCTGAGAAGGAGCGGGTGGGGGCTTAGGGTGGAAGGAAGACAAATGGTCCAGAAGAGGCAACACTGTGCAAGGACGCCAACCTCGCTCCAGCCTCAGTGGTATATGGGGTCTGCAGGGGTGGGGAATTAGCACATAAATAAGGAAATAAGCAGTCTTCTGCTTGAGAGGGTTGCGGGGGAAGCAGGATCCCCAGAGGAAAGCTAGGTATCAGTTCAGTACAGTCCATTCTCATTTACGAAGTAGTGATGTTCTGCAAACTTCTGTGAACCCTGCATTAGCCCACACGGAGCTGTGGTTCTGTGGGAGTACAAGATGCAGTTCCTGCCAGCCTCCGGTCAATACATTGTCATCGCCTGATCAGTATCTAACTTTGGTTTGTGTGTGCTTCTCTTTAAAGACACCATCTTTAACGCATAATGTTAATTCACTCACATTAAACTCACAGCCAGCAACACTTCAACTCTTGCCTGGGTGAAGCTTACCTACCACACAGCTTCTTGGTAAGGCCGTCATGGTCTCCTTGCTCCTAGGAACTCTAAACGGCACTTCGGTACCATGCTGGGGTCATTTTAAATAGTGAAATCACTAACAAAAACCATAAAAATGCAAAAGAATGTGGTACTAAATAGATCACAAAAACACTTGTTTATAATATGAGAGATGAAACAAGAAGGCAGAGCATCACCTTTACTGGGGACGGTGGACTTCATGTGGGAACACGTGAGGTGACACATTTTTCACTCCTGCATGCATGCTCACAAATACGCAGGACAGCTTCACCATATTGATTGTACTTTTTCTTTTTCTCCCAATTTCAAGTAAAACTAATGATCTTCCAAGTCACAGAGTAAGCCCTTAGGTTCTGCCTGGAGCAGTGAGCCTTGGTCCAATGAGGTGTGTGCATTTCTGTGTGCGCACGGGCACCTCTGCTTGTTCACGGAGCAAGAAGAGCAAGCCAGTTATTTTATATAATTGCCATTTCCTTAGACTTAAAATAATTGAGTTTATTTAGATTTCTAGTAATGAAATTGCCTAGTTGACATCTTATAGCTGTTTGCAGTCCTTTGGGACTTGAGCTTTTTACCTATGTTTACCTTGTGTGTGAAAACTGAGGGGAAGAGGAGAGCATAACAAAGAATGAAGTGCAGCTAAAAGCTGGATTTTAAATAAATGTCTATTTCTGGAAGTCCTTTAACATCTCCATCAGGCTTATCTGCAAAATGTCCTTTTTTTTCTAATTCCCTTTCTCCAATTTGTTTCAACTCATTCAAAATAACAAGCAAAATAAAATCTAATTATGGCCACAGCTTTCATTGTATTGTTTAACGCTGTTGCACCACACTCCACAAAAGTTTTCATTCCTAAAGATTATTTCCAGTTTGTCATCTGTGGAGTCAGACATAGCAAATGCTTAGACTACAATTTCAGTGTGAGAAATGATCAAATAGTGACCCGGCAATTTTTCTCACATCCTGTTCAGTATGTAGAGAATGCAGCTAATGGGAGAGGGAGTCGATTTTTCTACTGAATATGTGCTTGAAGTATGCTTTAATTGAAACATTACAATAATGTGTTTGGTTAAGTTTGGGTTAAGTTTCCCTTTCTGAAGGAAAAATAATGTGCTGTTTTCTTTCCCTGCTTTTAAGAATATCATGTTAGTCAAACAGCGAGCAGTATGTGTGGGGGAACTTGGATGTGCCTCTTGCCCATCAGTAGGTCTTCCTTAACTTCCTCTGGACTTAACCAGACTCCTCTCTGGACAGTTTGTGAACAAAAATCAACTTCTCTCTTGATAATTCAGAACAGTCTTTACAGCAGCATTTGATCTCTGGAAGCCCTGCTTCTAGCCCTCTAAGATGGAGCAGGAAGATGACTACTTCCCTTGCGTGGCATCAAGGCCACACCATTGCCTGCATGCATGGGTCTGTTTTTAGCCGTGTAACTAAGATTTATGCTCAGGGTTCTTAAAATGAGGTTGAATGCCTTGTTTTCCATGTAATCACTCCTCAACAAAAGAAAAGAGAAAGAGAGAAAAAGTATAAACTAGAATCTTATTACCCCAAGAGCCTTTCTTTCTTCAATCTCTGCTTCATTCCGAGTCACTTCACTCGCCCTCGCTGAGTATGTACTTGTGGAGCTCACTTATTTAAAAATAAAAATACCTTCACAAAAATGTTTTGGTGCCAAAGGGGGAGTCGAGAGGGCCTGTGCTTCATGCAGATGGTTCCACAGAACATTTGCCTGGAGGGACATAAACATTCACGACCTTCCTGGGGTCTGGGGACAGTGGATCCTAGGCTGTAAATTACTGCCCAGGTCCTGTGCAGGGAACAGCCCCGTGGGCAGAGGTGTTAAGGCTGCTGACGTTTTAAAGGCTTTTGTGGCGGGAAGATGATTCACAAGTGTTTGGCAAACAAAAGCTCTGTGTGGCTCTGTGTCACTTTCAAAGTCAACTTTAGACTCCTAAAACCTCCACGTTTATGAGAATTCAAAACTGGTATTTAGCCTGATGCGTGTGAAAAACTCCATATTTCTCTGCATGCAGAGACTGAGCCTAAGGGCTAAAAAGTGGGGTTTCATGTTCTGTAGCCATGAGCTTCAACTGGAGCCTCAGAGAAACAGGCTTACAACCAGAGAAAAGCAAGCAGGCCCTCTTACAGATGAAATTTACTATTTTGTCACTATTTCCATTGCCTTTGGTCTTGTTTCCATGGGCACATGCTTTTGTAGCTGGGGTGGTCAGCGAGCAGATGGCTCAGGCGTGCGCTTCTCTGAGCAGATGAAGGAGTGGACGTTAATAAGCAGGCTGCAGGAAAAGGTGGCCCTTGTAAGCAGGTTCAGGGCTAAAGTGAACGTGAATTGATCGGTTATTTAACACAAGATGATGGAAAACAGCTGAGCAGAAAGATCACTCGGGTCCCTACGCCTGTGGGGGTCCTGGCGGTTGTGATTGTAAGACCTTAACCAGAGCTCTCTCGTCCTCCTTGACGGCCAAAGTCCAGGGCTGGGAATGAAGAATTTACTAGAAAAACACACACCAATAAATCACAGGTAAGTTAGAAAAGCAGGTAATTTTTAAAAAAGACTGACTTTGCAGACTGAGCGTGTAAATGAAAGCTATTTAGAAAATCGGTTCTTTCATTTTAGAGAGGAAGAGACCGGGCCATCTCTTCAGCCTCCCCGTCTCTTCTGCCGGCAGAGATGAGACAAGCACCCCGGTCTCCTAGGCTCCTGGGAGAGGGCTCTGTCCCCATCAGTCATGTGATCCAAACATCACCAACAACCCTGCAAAGCGTCAGGAGGACTCCTGACGGCCAGAAACCAGCTTCCCTAGTGAAGGAATATGCCTCTGTCCACTTTCCTTCCACCTTGACCTTCAGGCTGCCTTTGTAACCTCTTATCCCCTTCAAATGTTTCTTTAGAATTGGAGTTTGTGGGGTTAGAGAGGCAAGGAGAGAAGAATTCAGGGCATTTTAGAGCTGGGAGGGAGGGTCTAGGATGTCCAAAAAAAGAGGAATGCTGCTAGAAGGACCCTTCAGACGTAGGTTCTGATTCAGTAAGGTCTGGGGTGCGACCTGAGATTCCACATTTCTACCAACTTCCCGGATGATGCTGATCCACAGACCACTGTTTTGAGTGGATTACACGGCTAGTTCTAGGATATACAAGCAGTCAGTGGTTCTCCCATGACCGTAATGAGTACCAGTGCACTTCAAATGGTTTGGGGCCATGCAACCTTAAGGCAGCTCCTTAGACTCTCTGACTTCTAGTTTCCTTATCTGTAGGAAGTATAGGTGTATCAGATTTGTGAACCCCTTGGGCTAGCCAGCGGGGATATAAGAGTCTTCTTATAGACCTTTATTCACAAAGTAGAGCTGTATATGGGAAAAATATTGAATTAGAAGTCAGGAGTAATGGTGTGACCAGAGGAAACACTTTGAGCCTCATTCCAGGGAAGGAAACTTTGGTCTAGGTCTCCTTTAAAGTCACTTTTTTTTTTACTCTAAATAGAGTTTATTGTTTATGATAAGCAGTTCTTTAGACAGATATTTTTTTCCAGGCAGACATGAAAATGCAGTAAGAGTGAACATTTGCCCTGTACCAGGCACTCTTCTAAGAGCTTCACCCAGAGTATGTCACTTCATCTGCACCACGGCCCCATGAAGTTGACATTATTGTCATCCCCACTTGCCAGGTGAAGAAGCTGAGGCCTGGAAAAGCTGAAGGTCAAGCAAGTATAAGCAGAACAGCCAAGACCCTGGTACATGGCTTCAGCTGCGTTCTCTCTGACTCGGTTAAGAGCAGTGGTCCCACCATAAAGACTTCCTAGTTATAGATCCCCTTCATATGTATTATTTGAACCAAGTAGCCATATTGCAAGTTGGCATAATCACCATTATCACCTCCATGGTACAGGTGAGCAAACCAAGATTCATTATATGTAGCAAATGGAGAAGCCAGGATTTAAAGTGAATCTCATTTTGTCCAAAGCTAAGTTCTCTTTGTAGCGTTGCCGCCCCTCAGGCCTGAAGCTGTCGCTATGAACAACAAGCTTACTTGGAGAAGTGGGAAAGCTCCGTTTCTCCACTGATCAGCCTGGCAGAGAAGGGGTCTAAGAAGTATTTCTAACAGTTTGTAGCTGGTATTAAAAATTTTAAATAAAGTGATTTTCTAAATTGATTTGTCATCCACTAAACTTGTTACTTGTACTTGTTACATGAACTAATAAAGCTGTAGATACTTTGAGGTTCCTATGTAAACAATAATGCCATTTATAAATAATGCAACTTGGGTTTTTTTTTATTTCTAAAAAATAATCCCTTCTAGTTTTAGTAGCCCACCACTTGGAACATAATGTCCTTCGTTTAAATAAGTGCTGTGATTTGCAGCTGTGGTGTCTTTATTTCTGAAGCATATCCACGGCCCACTTCATGCCAAGTATGTGAACAGGAACAGAGGCCCATCATTATGCATAATTTCTATGGGAAAATTTGTCTAGCTTCCTTGCTCCAGTTGAGGACATATTTTTCTACAGACATAAGGAATGAGGGTGGAAATGATGGCATTTGTAGCCCTATAACCTTCTAGTAACCAGGAGTATTCCAAAATTATGCCTTTTTTTAGTTTTGTCCTCCAAGTTGAGTGACAGAAAATAATCCTAACTTTTGGCTGTAACCTCATGAGATCACTGTAGGTCCCTTAATTGCCAATTATTCCAATGTTAGTCTGTAGTCGCTGCACTGTGATGTGGCCACAGTACACATACGCCTTTGGCTACCTCATAAGGGAGAAGATGACGTTCATCTCATAATCAACTTAGTTTCTCAAGAAGGACAAAAGAATTTGTATATCTTAGATACCCGCCTGCTTCACAGAAAGTCATGGAAGCCATCCAAGAGTAGTTGGATGTCCCGCTTGGGAAAATGTCCTCTGGGACCTTTCCTAATGATATTTTATGTATGTCCAATAGATACCATCTTTACAAGCTCTCTGTACCAGCCAATCTCCTTTTGTCCTCACGGGAAGCTGCAGAGGCGGGTACTCCCCTCCCTTCAGAGGAGGAAGAGCTAAGGCTCCCAGCAGGGGGGAGTCCCAGACAGGACTGCAATTCAGGCCCCTGCTTTCTTGAGCAGGGCTTTCTTCACTCCACCAAGGCCATGATTCCAACACCCTACCAAGGTGCTCTGAAAACATCCCTATAAAATATATGCTCTCTTCTAAGTCTGTTTACTTCTGTTTCTGTGGAAAGATTGGGGAGATATTAGTAACATTTTTTCTTTTCTTTTCTCAAGTCCCTCTGAAGAAATGACTGTATCTGCAGAGCTTCTTTTCTGGGGCCTGGAAGGAATCCAAAGCTGTCACTGTGTTTTCCATCTGGCACATTTTCAAGAATCTCTTTGCTGTTTCCTATAGCCTGGAGGTCATCCTGCAGAACTCTGTAGAGCACCCCTCACAGGTTGGCCCAGGCACAAACTCATGCATGAGCAGCCTTGCAATAGATAGAAAAGGCTTGCTGGGCATGCAAGCACCCCACTATGTGCAAGCTCATCTAATATAGCAGGGCTCCCCTACTTTTGCTTTTTGAAAATGGATAACCACCTGCTGATTTGTCATGGAAATTTTAAATAGTGAATGATTCCAGTGAATTTTTTAAATAAAGTTCAACTAACAAAAAGAATTTTTCAACTTGACTTCCCTGAAACAGCCATAGGTCACAGGTTTGAAAAACAACATTGGAAAGAAACACTGGAATTTCCAAAAGGAGGCTGATGTTGAGGGAGCCCCTGTGGTACATAGTTTGAGCTGGCTCAGCTTCCCATGAACTCTGAGTACCTCACAGACCCGGCCAGAAAAGACCCATGAGATGATAGAAGTCACAACTTGGCAGAAGCTTCAGGAAATCTATATTTACAAAGGGGTTTGCAATAGAGGCTGCTGCCCACGTTCTTCCTTCTGAAATAGGTCAAGGAAGTGAAACTGTAGGGAGAGTTAATAGCTGAAATCTTGATATTTTCAGCCACTGTTACCCTGCAGGCCCTTTAGTCCTTTTAAGTTCAAGTCAATCAAAGTGGAAAAACAAAGGAGATGACCTGGCCTGTGCATTCGTATTCAGATGAACCTAACTTTGAATCAATTTCTATGTCTTCAGTGTGTTCCTGATCATCCGAGCAGATGCTGCTTCCTTCCCTTCCCTTCTCTCTGTTTCCTTTGCCTCATATGATAGCAACCATTTAAAATGCACTGGGGGAATGTAGTTCCGGACTCTTGTGGGTCCTCCCGGAACTCTGGGGCTGGAAGGGAACCCAGCAACCACTCCATACCTTTCACAAATGAGGAAAACTAAGAATCTGGGCTTACAGCTGATGCGTGCTGTGCTCTTTGCTGGTCCGACAGAGCCTAGTTCCCAGGTGCTGGGATCCTCTTAGATGGCCCCCTCCTCTCTTTTGCTCTTCCTGCAGGAAGAATACGATCAGCAGAATCTCTTTATATTGGAGCAAGTCCCCAGGGAGAGCACCCTGGCATTTAGCCAACTCCAGATTTGGAGTTCCCAGGGACAAGGCAGTTCCTTTCCGTGTGCCTTTTCCATTAGACACAATGGCACCTGTATTACTTTTGTGTGGCTGTCATAGCCACACACTCGGTGGCTTGAAACAACAAACATTTATTCCCTTACAGTCTGAAAAGCCAGGTGTCCAGAGTGAAGGTGTTGGCTGGGCCGCACTCCCTCTGAGGACTCTGCAGGGAATCCTTCCTCGCCTCATCCCACTTCTGGTGGTTCCAGGGGTTCCTTAGCTTGCAGCTACATAAATCCCGTCGCAGCCTCCGTGGTCGTATGCCCATCTCCTCTGTGCCTATGACTGCTCTTCTTTCTCTTACAAAAACACTTGTCATTGGACTTAGGGTCAACCCAGCTAATCCAAGATGATTTCCTCGCCTCGAGACCTGTAAATTAATTACAGCAGTGATGACCATTTCTCCAAATAAGGTCACGTTCACAGGCTCCAGGGGTTAGGACATGGAAATATCATTTCAGGAGCCAATATTCAATCCACCACAGCATTCATGTAAATAAACTATCAGAAACAGCCCTAAATCCTCAGTGTAGATACAGTAAATTCTGGAGATATTGCATATCTCCAAGGATGTTTCTTGTGTCTAGTTTTGAAAAGCTGTTCTCCAAATGATTTTCATGGCGAAATGACCCTAGTAATCGGGTGCAACAGGGCACACAGCCTCGCCTTGTCCCTTTGCTTGTCCAGGCGCAGGGCCCCAGGACCGTCTAGGATGCTTCTAGGTCGAGCATGACGGTCTTTCAGAAATGGGATGCAGTGCGCGGCATTTCCCAGACGAGTATGTTTTTGAACTATTAGGTTTTGTCTGGGTTTCCCAGAAAGCAGGGCTTAAGACGGGCTGAAGTGCAAGCTTCTTGCTGGGGACCATTCCCCCGACAGCCAGATGGGGAGCCGGTGGAAAGGGTGTCCTGGATCTGGCCGCCTCTGATGCTATTGGTGACCTGATCTTATGGGGCAGCTGGGAAATGTGTCTGAAGGGGTCTCTACTGGGGAAGGAAAGGGACAGGGTGATGCACGGGTTCCCTCCATAATTAGTCAAAGTTCCCCGTGAGGGGCTTTAGCTTCCCACCGGTGCAGGCTTAGCATGTCCAAGCACTTACAGGTCTGTACCACGTCCGCTGCGTTGGTGTAAGTGCAGCATGGGCACCAGCAGGAGTGGGGTCAGGGCCCACCCAACAGTGGTCACACCACAGTTACTGGCTTAGGAGACACCTGAGGCCCGGAGACTCTGAAGCTTGGTCTGAGAGGCGGCTGCTCCGCTCCTGGACCTGTTAGTTCAGAGGCCATCCCATGAAACGAGTGTACCATGAAAGGCTCTTTGAGAAACCAGTCTCGTTATTAAGCTTCTATGATACATTATGTCACGGACAAACTTCCTTTCAGCCTGTCTATGCATCTGGTGGCATCATACACTCCCCAGTTCTGTAGTTAGGAGTCACTGCCAGTAGTTGAATTTGACAAAATACATTGCTGCGCTTTTTTAAGATTTTAAGTCAGGAGACAGTTCATTCTTGAGAAAACTATTTATATACACTGGAAAGCACATTCCTGGAATTGATTTAATTTTAACCTTATTTGTATTCATATCCGATGACTGCAGGCTATGAAAATGGGAAGATTTCTTTGGGTATGGACTAACTTCAAGTCCAGCTCATTGGGCTGATGTGGCGAACATCATGTTACCCATAAAGAAGGGAAAATGAATACACAGACATTTCTTAGCAAGCTCAGTGGGAGGGAAAAGAGAAAAGAGAAAGAAAAAGAAAAAGAAGAGAAAAAAGTGTTGCCTGGTCCAACTTTTGGACAATTACATTAAACAAAAGAATCAGAAAATGGAAATGCATTCCTGTGAAATGATCATAACTGGCTGAATGTGGAGGCTGAGAGGAAAGTAATGATGGTGAACAAGGCAGGTAAGAGTACTAATTTTCTCTGGTGATAAAGGGTATGGTCACATCTGAGAGTCCTTTAAATGCATTTGCAAGAAGAGATTCAGACATTGCTGAAGGGCTGGTTTTCCAGAGACGTGCTCTGCTTGCTGGAGTCTATTCTATGGATGGTTGGTTGGCATGGAGGAGCTATGAGTCAGACAGCCCATGTCCTCTCCACCCCAGACACACAGGAAGCTTGTGATCCAAACAAAACCGGCAAAGTAACCCTGAACCGGCAACATGTGTTCAACCAGGCTTTGGTATTGCCATCAGTGAAACAGGTTAGAATGGGGAGGGGACAGCGGAGCTGGTAGAGGATATAAAGCTGTGCTGGCCAAGGGTGGGAAAAAGCCTATTCTTTTTAAAACTCTAGAAATGTTCTTTTGAGAGTAACATAGATAAAGAAAAAGAACCTAGACTTTGCAGCCAGTTGACTTAAACTGAATTTCTGGATGCTTGGCTTGTGAACAGTAAATGACCTTGGCATAGTCACTTAGGTTCTCTGCCTCAGGTTTCTAGAATAATATTATATAATTTAGTGGTAAATAACAGAACATTGTGTTTAGTTAAAAAAACTATGTGTCCCATCTTCTTTTTCATATAAAAATGGTCAATGTACAAGTACATGTTTTTGGAAAACTTCCAAGGAAAATTCTTTAAAGGAGGCTCACTCAGCTGGGATGCAAGCATTCTTCTCTCTTTTTCCTTCCTTTGTTTTCCTGCTCAGAATTTGAATGTGATGGCTGAAGAGCCAGCAGCTATCTTGTGACCATGAGTCAAACTTGAAGATATAAGGCATGTGTTAAGGATAGAGAGCAGAAACAGAGAGAATGCAGAGATAGGACCATCATGTAGTTTCTATTACACTGCTGGGCCATCTACCTCTGGGCTTTTTTAATATGAGAGAGAAACATACCTCTCTCATTTTTAAGCCATGTCATTTTAGGTTTATATTAAGAGTAGCTGAATTTCATCCTGATACAATGTTTCATAAATGTTTACAATTAAGGAGGTATAATTTTCAGACATACTCAGCACAGGCAGCCTAAACTAAAGGTAGCAAATCATCAGGTTGCAGTCTAAATCCAAAAGCAAGTCAGCTTTATTTACTTTTAATGCATTAATTGCCAACATCAGAAAGCTGGGCAACTTCGTATAAACATTTGGATTTCTCCTGCTTTAACATCAGGAAGGTTTAGCAGCATTGGGCTCACACTCCTGCCTGGCACCAGTTGATGAATGGTGGCCGCCCCTTTGGTATGGGGCCAGGGGTCTTCATTTCAGCTGCCCCTGCACCCGCACAGCTCTTCTCTGGCAGCTGCCCAGGCAAGTGCGTGGCCCTGGATCTGAGCTGATGTCAAGTCCCAAGCTGGGTTTTTTGTCTTAGCCTCACTTTTTCAAGTTGTTTAATCTCCTCTGATCAAAGACACCCATATCTTTACTTTACATCCATTTTACTTTGCTTAAACACAGTCTACATGAGGCCTGGCAGTGGTCAATCATTCTGTTATGCAGGGGGAGGGCCAGGATTACATCCGGTCAGATGCTTTTAGTGCTCACATTGGATAATTCAGTACAAAGCTTGTTGGGAATCAGAATATCCCATGAACTCTTTTCTCTTCTTTTTTTTTTTTTAAGAAATGCAACTCCTGAACTCAGAATTTATGAATCAAAATTCCCTCAGGTGGGCTTAAGACTCAGGCATTAACTGGCCCAAGCAGGGTATGGCAAGAGTGGGGCCACATGATCTGACTTGACCTCATTATATCACAACTGCCAACATCAATACCCCATGACTGAGAGCCGTGGGGCCATTCTCTAATACTGTATGTACCCTTCTATTTCTATTGATTGCTGCCTATCCATCCATCCATCTATCCATCCACATGTGTAACAAATTCTTTTTTATAGAAACAGAATAAAGAAGAGAAAAGTGGAAGGGAAGGGAAAGGAGAGGGCAAGGTGAAAACAGAAGGGGAAAGAGGAGGAGAAGAAGCAATCACCAGAAAGTAATCAACCAGGTGGAGTGGAGACTCCAAAGCAGGTCACAGGAGAGCTGTCAGAGGCCCCTTTGATGGTTAGGCCACGAGGGGGAAAAATCACACAGACGTCGGTGACCTTCCCAGACAGTTGAAGCCATGTGAAGTGAGCTGCGGCATCTCCAGAAATCCTTTCCACATGTTTTGATTGCATGACTGATATGTGTCAAGCACTATCCTAGGTGATGGGCTAGATCAGTGGACAAGCAGGAGCCACTCTGTCCATGTTTAGCTTAGGGTTGCAGAGACAGACTGACAATCTCACCAACAGGTAAGCTTGTGATTTCTGATGGTGCTAAACTTATTCTCTAAGAATCTGAGGTCACATCAGTGTTAACTAGACAGTATCCAAGAAAAACGATTCTTCCACTGCATTGCAGTCTGAACTGCCTGGCACTGCAGTATGAGATACAAAGTCTTCTGTCCTTAAATGTCAGCATTTAGGCAAACCCAGAAATGTTTGTTGGAAACAGAAGCAAGTTTTGGACATAGGGATTTTGTCAAACCTGCCAACCTTGAAACTTAATCACCTCTTCTTTTTCTTCCTACCCTTTTTTTGCAATATTGCCTTTCTATACAGAACTTTCTATAATCAATGAGAGTTGACTGCATGGTAGAAGGGACTGAACAGTTAAGTAAAATATTTTCCACATAACCTTGCAATGGAGTAACCAAAATGAAACATTAGGTAAGTGATGGCCTCTCTCCAGGCATTTCTCACCATTTTCCAGGTCCTGGGATAGAAAGCATATTTTAAGAAATGCATATTTCAGACATAGGGGTACTGGAAGGGAAGGTATGGAGTGTGTGAATGCTCAATAAAATAACTGTTCCAGCACAAAGATGTTTAAAACATCATGACAGTCACATCGGAGCCATCCAGCATACTGCTGCAGTGAACACAAGAGAACAGAGAATCCTAGGGGATAGAAACTCCATTTAAGGTCAAAAGTGACAAAGAGAACATATTTTAGGATGAAAAACAACTATCCAACCTTCTGTGCATCTTTGCATGACTTACTATTTCAGCAACAGTAGGAAACTTTTAAACCACCTATATGGGGATCTTTGGTCGGTAATGAACTTCATGTTCACAAGGGAAATCTTTTTTCCCAACCTGATGTTTTATGGCATAAGTCCTGATAACTCTTGATTTTTGGTGATGTCACTTTCCAAAGTGTATGGGATTCTATCTGTGTTTCTCTAAAATGTGGGACCTACACAAAATCAAAAATTTTATATTTCTCTTTAACAATCTGACATGAAAACTAAATGCATAAAAAATTTGACCTTGTAAAAGGGTAATCTCTTTTGAGTTATGATGAGGGGGAAAAACGGGTGGAAACACAGTGAAGAAAAAAAACTTCTCTGCCTATTCTTATTTTTCAAAGAGCTGAAATCCCCAAACAGTTTGATAATTCATATACAAGTTTTCTTCCCAACAATTTCCCTTCTAGCTCAAAACCAAACCTGAGGCATTCTGGGCTTAAAGGAGATCATTTGTCTCTCTCTCTCAGCTTTGTGTATGTGCGTGTACTTGAGAGGGTTCAAGAATTCTGCCTTCAAAGACAGGTTAATGACACTCACCTTAAGACTGAATGACATTATTTTGGGGATCAATCTTGCCATTCCCATAAGACCTGTACCTGGGCTCAGCAATTCACCCAAACAGAGATGACCCCTTTCCCTTGGCTCAGGCCAGACTCTCCACCGGTGACAATGGCCTGCGTGAGTCCTTGCCTCTTCCTGGTCGTCCTGGATCTTTGCACACAAGAGACAGGCAGAACAAATCAAAGAAAGGATTCCTGTGAGCTGGGAATTTTTCCTTACTTCAAATTTAATGCGAACTTCTGGGAAGATGGCGATGTGAACAGAGCGGCAGAAATTTCCTCCCAACATTATATTTATCCACCAAAACACAGCAAATACAATTATTCCTAAAAGAGAGACCAGAATACACAGGAAAGCGCACAGCGTGCAGCTTCACCTGAGAGGACTGGCACCCAGTGAGGCAGGTAAGAGACAGAGCCGCGACCCGGCGGGACCTGAGTGCTCCCCCACCCCAGCGCACAGGCGGGAGGAGAGGATTCAGAGCCAGGAGGGAGTGGAAGTCTGCACTGGGAGTGCCGACAAACAGTGCACGGTGTAGCAGAGATTGGACAGACAGAGGGCGCAGGGTCTCAGCAAGGAGCACGCCAGTTGCTTGCGGCAGGCTCCGGGAAGGGAAAAAAAAAAAAAAGAAGAAAAGCCTGCACTTTTTTCAGCGGTCTTAAAGAGACAGGAGCCCAGCAGAGGACCACTTCACCCTGGCACACTCAGCCCAGCAGGCTGGGAGTCCTGGGGAGCTTCGGACCCCTTAGCTGGCGACTGGGAAAGGGTGGCCACACTTAGGACTCCCACAGAGCTCAACAGCCTCCCATTCATTCCCACCCCACCCAGAGCTATAAAGGGTCTTGCAGAGCGGCGCAGCCACGGCTCTGGAATCATGGAGCAACAGCGCCACCTACAGCATTCACACAGAATCCACTCCAGGTGGGCTTTTTTTTTTTAGTTGTTTTTTCTTCTCTTTCTTTTCTTTCTTTCTATTCCTATTTTTATTTTTATTTTTTTATTTTTTATTTTATTTTTTTCTTTTCTTTTCTTTTTTTTTCCTTTTTAAAGTCATAAAGAGCCCAGCTGACATACAGGGAAACTACCAGCAACCAATTCTATAGCCATGAAAAGACAGAGGAATATGGTACAGACAAAGCTTCAGACCCAGACAACCCCAGAGAGGGAACATGAAGGGATGGACATGCACAGTCTTCCTGAAAAAGAATTCAGAATAAAAGTCATAGCCATGCTGACGGATCTACAGAAAAATGTGCAAGAGATGAGGGAGGAAGTGAGGGAAGTGAGGAAAGAATATGCAGAAATGAGACAAGCCATCGACGGGCTTAACAGCAGACTGGATGAGGTCTCAAGTACTGTTAATGGATTAGAAAATAGAGAACAGGAATACAGAGAAGCCGAGGCAGAGAGAGATAAAAGGATCTCTAGGAATGAAAGAATATTGAGAGAACTGTGTGACCAATCCAAACAGAACAATATTTGCATTATAGGAGTACCAGAGGAAGAAGAGAGGAAAACGGATAGAAAGTGTCTTTGAAGAAATAATTGCTGAAAACATTCCCACACTGGGGAAGGAGATAGTCTCACAGTCCATGGAAGCCCACAGATCTCCCAACACAAGGGACCCAAGGAAGACAACACCAAGACACATAATAATTAAGATGGCAAAGATCAAAGATAAAGACAGAGTATTAAAGGCAGCTAGAGAGAGAAAAAAGATCACCTACAAAGGAAAACCCATCAGACTGTCATCAGACTTCTCAACAGAAACCTTGCAGGCCAGAAGAGAATGGCATGATATATTTAACGTAATGAAACAGAAGGGCCTCGAACCAAGAATATTGTATCCAGCACGATTATCATTTAAATATGACGGAGGGATTAAACAATTTCAAGACAAAAGAAAGTTGAGAGAGTTTGCCTCCCATAAACCACCACTACAGGATATCTTAAACGGACTGCTCTAGAGGGAAACACCCCTAAGGCTAAAAAGATGTCACCAGAGAAAATAAAATCATAGCAAAGAAAGCAGACCATCCAAACACTAACTAAAGGCAAAGAATAAAACACCTAGTATATAAAGAATGGAGGAGGAAGAATAAGAAGGAAGAGAAATAAAGACACATCAGATGGTGTTTACAATAACTTAACAAGAAAGTTAAGTTAGATTGTCAGACAGTAAAGAAGCAACCCTTGAACCTTTGGTAACCACAAATCTAAAGAATGCAATGGCAATAAGTACATATCTATCAATAATCACCCTAAATGTAAATGGACTGAATGCACCAATCAAAAGACACAGAGTAATAGAATGGACAAAAAAGCAAGACCCATCTATATGCTGCTTACAAGCGACTCACCTCAAACCCAAAGAAATACACAGACTAAAAGTGAAGGGATGGAAAAAGATATTTCATGCAAAAAACAAAGAGAAAAAAGCAGGTGTTGCAGTATTAGTATCAGACTAAATAGACTTCAAAACGAAGAAAGTAGCAAGAGATAAAGAAGGATATTACATAATGATAAAGGGGTCAGTCCAACAAGAAGATATAACCATTATAAACATATATGCACCCAACACAGGAACGCCAACATATGTGAAACAAATACTAACAGAATTGAAGGAGGAAATAGACAGCAATGCATCATTTTAGGAGACTTCAACACACCACTCACTCCAAAGGACAGATCAACCAGACAGAGAATAAGTAAAGACACAGAGGCACTGAACAACACACTAGAACAGATGGACCTAACAGATATCTACAGAACTCTGCACCCAAAAGCAACAGGATACACATTCTTCTCAAGTGCACATGGAACATTTTCCAGAAGAGACCACATACTAGGCCACAAAAAGAACCTCAGTAATTTCAAAAATATTGAAATCCTACCAACCAACTACTCAGATCACAAAGGTGTAAAACAAGAAATAAATTTTAGAAAGAAATTAAAAAGTCTCACAAATATATGGAGACTTAACAACATTCTCCTAATTAATCAATGGGTTAACAACCAAATCAAAACAGAAATCAAAGAATACATGGAGACTAATGACAACAACAACACAAAGCCACAACTTCTGTGGGATGCAGCAAAGGCAGTTCTAAGAGGAAAGTATATTGCAATCCAGGCCTATTTAAAGAAGGAAGAACATTCCCAAATGAACAATCTAAAGACACAATTATTGAAATTGGAAAAAGAAGAAGAAATGAGGCCCAAAGTCACCAGAAGGAGAGACATAATAAAGATCAGAGAAGAAATAAATAAAATTGAGAAGAATAAAACAAAAGAAAAAATCAATGAAACCAAGAGATGGTTCTTTGAAAAAATAAAATAGATAAACCCCTAGCCAGACTCATTAAGAGAAAAAGAGAATCTACACACATAAACAGAATCAGAAATGAGAAAGGAAAAATAACGGCGGACCCCACAGAAATACAAAGAATTATAAGAGAATATTATGAGCATCTATATGCTAACAAGCTGCAAAACCTAGAAGAAATGGACAACTTCTTAGAAAAATACAACCTTCCAAGACTGACCAAGCAAGAAACAGAAAAA
>JAQQAC010014596.1:24347196-24375797 GCA_029783875.1 Phataginus tricuspis | reverse complement strand
ACTGGTCTGTGGAACAGAAAAGAAAATCCAAACATTAACCCAAACATTTACAGTCAATTAATATTTGATAAAGGAGCCTTGGATATACAATGGGGAAATGACAGCCTCTTCAGCAGCTGGTGTTGGAAAAACTGGACAGCTACATGTAAGAGAATGAAACTGGACTACTGTCTAGCCCCATACACAAAGGTAAACTCAAGGTGGATCAAAGACCTGAATGTAAGTCATGAAACCATAAAACTCTTAGAAAAAAACATAGGCAAAAATCTCTTGGACATAAACATGAGCGACTCCTTCATGAACATATCACCCCGGGCAAGGAAAACAAAAGCAAAAATGAACAAATGAAACTATATCAAGTTGAAAAGCTTCTGTATAGCAAAGGACACCATTAGTAGAACAAAAAGACATCCTACAATATGGGAAAATATATTCATAAATGATGTATCTGATAAGGGGTTGACATCCAAAATATATAAAGAACTCATGAACCTTAACAAACAAAAGCAAATAATCCAATTAAGAAATGGGCAGAGCACATGAATAGACACTTCTCTAAAGAAGAAATTCAGATGGCCAACAGGCACATGAAAAGATGCTCCACATCGCTGCTCATCAGAGAAATGCAGATTAAAACCACAATGAGATATCACCTCACACCAGTGAAGATGGCCAACATCCAAAACACAAACAACAACAAATGTTGGCGAGGATGTGGAGAAAAGGGAACCCTCCTACACTGCTGGTGGGAATGCAAATTAGTTCAACCATTGTGGAAAGCAGTATGGAGGTTCCTCAAAAAACTCAAAATAGAAATACCATTTGACCCAGGAATCCCACTCCTAGGAATTTACCCTAAGAATGCAGCAGCCCAATTTCAAAAAGACAGATGCACCCCTATGTTTATTGCAGCACTATTCACAATAGCCAAGAAATGGAAGCAACCTAAGTGTCCATCAGTAGATGAATGGATAAAGAAGAAGGGGGACATATACAGAATGGAATATTATACAGCCATAAGAAGAAAACTAATCCTACCATTTGCAACAACATGGATGGAGCTAGAGGGTATTTTGCTCAGTGAAATAAGCCAAGCCGAAAAAGACAAGTATCAAATGATTTCACTCATATGTGGAGTATAAGAACAAAAAAAAAACCGAAGGAACTAAACAGCAGCAGAGTCACAGAACCCAAGAACGGACTAATAGTTACCAATGGAAAAGGGACTGGGGAAGATGGGTGAGAAGGGAGGGATAAGAGGGTAAAAGGGGCATTACGATTAGCAGACGTAAGGTATGGGGGGCGTGGGGAGGGCCGTACAACTCAGAGAAGACAAGTAGTGATTCTATAGCATCTCACTATGCTGATGGACAGTGAGTGTAATGGGGTTGGTGGAGGTGACCTGATGAAGGGGGTAGTTTAATCACCATAATATTGCACATGTAATTGTAGGTTAATGATACCAAAATAAATTGTAAAAATAGATAAATTAATTAATTAAAAAAAATTTTAATGCGAAGCCAAAACCCCAGGCCACATAGTTCAGTGTAGGTAGCAAGAGTTTTTTTTTCCCTTGCTCTTGCAGGCAACAAGAGAGTACCTCTGTTTTCAATAAATTCCTCATTTTCTCTTCTCTAAGGGGAAACTAGTTTTAAATTTGTATGTATTTCAGGTCTATCAGGCAAAAGCTAGTCCTGGAAAGAAAAGAACCAATCTTGGGAGACCCCCATGAACTCTTTGAGGCCACAAGTACTTTCAAGGAGATGACTGTTCCCTAGTAGCCAGAGGCACAAGATCGCAAGTGTCCGACAGCTCCTAAGGGTGGGAGTTGGGAGTGGGGCAGAGGAGGACCTGAGAGAGCTGGACACTGTGCCCATGGGGCTCAGAGAGTGTTACGTGGCAGATTAGGGAACGGAGTGCTTTTCTGGGATAGAATTTGAACTTCCAGGGCTTGGTTTCTATGCAAGATGGCTACTCAATCTCACTTAATAAGACGGGAGGGGTGTGCTTGTAAGCATACACACACACACACACACAAACACACTTACATACTTTGTTGTATATATTCTCTACTTTCCTAAGCACTGTGATTTAGATTTTGATTCAGAAAATTAAAAAACAATTTCTAGGAGCCTTGTCAAAACTTTTCAGATTTCTTCCATTGCAGAAGCTGGTTTCCTGTGGTGAAAAACTACCGTCTCTGAGACAGTCTGGGAACTTTGGCAGAGTGCGCAGCAGGTCCTGAGTGTGGCCAAAGATGCGGGCCCATGCTTGAACAGGAGCAAGGGGTGGCTGTAGGGAGCTCGGGTACATTGTTTCAATCACTTCATACCTGTCACCCCTTTCTCCTTTCTTTCCCTGTACTTCATCTAAAATAAAAATTGGAATTAGGGTGCCCTTGACATCAATAGTGCTAAGAAATTCAAGTCCCCTGGGAACAGCCATCAACTGATGACCACCCTGGAGTTGGTGTATAAACACCCTAGCTCCTCTTCCTCCAGGCGGGAGTTCTGCCCTGACTCCCAGAGTTTCCCCAGTGGGATTAAGCTCAGGGAGCCCCAGGGACAGATGACACATTCTCCGTGCTGCCCCTCCCTGTGTCAATTCCCTGTTCCCCTGCGAGTGTACCCTACCATCATCTCCTACGCAAACTGCTTCCACTTGAATCCGTATCTCAGCGTCAGCTTCTAGAGGGACCCAAAGTAACACAAACGTATTCCAGGTACTGAAATGTTGGCAGTATTGAGCAGGTAATGGCCATGTCCCTCTGTCAGACACCTACTCTCCTGGGAATAACAGGACTCCCTCCTTTAAGCACAGAACGGATTTTTCCAGTTGGGAACAGAGGTGTTCCTGGGGAAGAAAGAGGTCTGCTTGTCTGACAACACATAATGCAGCTCTCCATTGCCCTGAGTTGCATGGCTTTGCTGACCACTAAATCAAGATTTTGCAATGACAACTATCACCGTTTTACTGGAGTTTAACTTGAGCATAAACATAGACAAGAAAATAATTCTGTGGAGCAGGAAAATCAAAATGAGAGTTGCTTTTCATTGAGGGATTGGAGAGAAGGCCAGGAAGCCAAGAGAACCATCTCTAGACCTGCCGCAGGTGTGTGTGCATCCTTCTGCCTCTTGCCCTCGTCCTGGTCAGCCCTCGTCTTCAGAGAGTCTTCAGGTTCTCGCCTTGCTCTGGGTTTTTCTCTTCCTTGTTCAGGATCTGTAACAACTTGTATGACTTCTTGTTGCTGTTTTTGGGGTTACCAGCTTGATGGGCAACATACTGACTAATGCATTTAATACTATTCATTGATGCTATTTATAAATACCTTGGTGCTGTACTTTTCAGGAATGATTTTAATCTTCTCACTGCCCTGTGAAGTTACGATTCTCATGCTTACCCACCCCCCATAGCCCCCAAAGCCATATTTGGGCAGGCAAGGTCCTTGCTAAGTTGCTAAGGCCAAAGAAGAGTCATTGAACCATCATTCAGAATGATGTTTAGAAAATTCCTTTTTTTTTTTAATAGGAATTGGGGAAGTTTTCTATTAAGAGCAACTGACCTGCTTTAAAGAAAAATCACAATCTCGTGGGAACATAAAAGACATCTAATTCAGTTTTCTTATGTTTTGTTTTTGGAAGAGAAAGATATCTGAAATGTCATGCTCAACTGATTTTAAAATTAAAAACAGGAAACATAAATATGTATTTAAAAAAAATTGAATAAAGGCTCAAAGTCCACTCCAATTCATGTAATGGTTGATTAAGCCATGGAGAGGAAGGAGAGAAATGGAAATGGCAGAGAGGGGCGCAGCTGAAGGGGAGGAGAGGTTGTCATTTCCTCAGAGTATTAATTTTATACTCACATTCCTAAGACTCCTGAAGGAGACAAGCTCTGCACAGGACACATATATCTCCTGGTACCATAGCCAGAGATCCATGCTAAGTATGGGTATTCAGATGAATTACCCCGAATTATATGCAAGGACTCTATCAAACTCTAGTATGGATTTCCTCCCTGTCAGACACCGACCCTCCTGGGAATAACAAGACTCCCTCCTTTAAGCACAGAATGGTTTTTCCAGTTGGGAACAGAGGTGTTCCTTGGGAAGAAAGAGGTACAGCTGCAAGCTCGGCTTGGCTGTACCTCAGCACAACATGTATGACGTAATAGTCTCTCCAGCTGCAGGGCTTCCACAGGAAGCAAGAGCTAGAGAGATGAAATACAAACCTGACCATTCCTGCTGCGTCTGCCCCGGGCAGGTGGCAGGAGCACTTGCTAGTTTTCAGTTCTCTGCCCCAAAGCCCCTTAGCCTCCCTCCACGGCATTCACGCACTCCAGCTCAGAGCGACAGGGACGAAGACTCCCTGGCTCAGGACTCCTTAACCACGTGCAGGCTCGGCAGCGGGGGTCGGGCAATGCTGGGAGCAGGCAGGCGCTGCTGGCTGCCCTTTGGTGTCCCTACAGCCACGCTTTGCCAGCCCGTTGTCACAGGGTATGAAAGCAATTGATAAAAGCTCTTGTCAGAGGGCTCGGGCGGTGGTTTCCACTCCCGCCACCAACCTAGAGGCCAGAAAGTGAATTATAAAGCATTCACTTAATTTCAGCACTGTTCCTGCTGCTATATATAAACAGTTAGTTTTCAAAGCAAAGTAAAACAAACAATCACAAGAACAAACAAAGAAATCATTGGCTTTGAGGTGAAATTGACCCACATGATTTTATTTTAGTTCACACTTCACTTTCCACAGATGTAAAAGCTGTGCTAGCAGGAGGCTGAGTCACTTCCAAGTCACATCACAGGCTGCGATCACATGCACCCTTACGTGGTCCCTGTGACTTCTCGTTGCTCCGCAGTTGCCCCCTGGGTGCTCCAAGGTAGTTTGGGCAGGGCAGGAAGGGGAAAATTCTGGAAACATAGTCTTACCTATGATATCCTTAGCTTCCTGCTCTACCAGTCCCAGCCAGGTCATCTGCTCTTCATTCCACACCAGAGCCGAACTCATTTCAGGCCCTTCCAGGCCAAAGTAACTAACCTACCATGATTGAACTGCTTTCCATTCCTTTTCTAAGCCTCTTAACTGCAGCCCACAGGATGCTAAATATTTGCCATACTGGATTCTACTTGAGCATCTGTCCTCTGAATGATTCTCTAACCATATGAGTTAGACGCTTAAGCAGAGTCATGTGAACTAACTTCCAAACCTGTTTATGTCAGTTGTCCTTGTTATTATAATTATCTAATTTAACTAAATATAACATGAATCACTGGAAAAAATGAATTTAGTAAGAGAATTTTCTTTATGAAAAATAAGTGCTTTGAAAAGTTGTAGGAGAACTGTAAAGTTTAAGGGAAAAAAAATCTTAAAAACCCAGAGAGATTCTGTGCATGGATTGTTTCATCAGTTGTCATTTGTAATATTGCTTCCTTTAAGAGAAAATTAAAACTGGAAATAATAGAACATGTATTATTGGTGTGGCTACTGTATGAAAGACTGCAGAATTCTAATAATCTATCTCCAGCTCAAAGAATAACCCTTGGTCTTATATCAAATGTTGGCAAGTAAATGAAATGTATATGTTTTGAGTTAAATTATGCAAAGTGTGTGTCACTTTTTAGTGAGTCTCCAGAATAACTCCCTTTTCTGATTGACCTGGCATGTATCTATCATATCACAAAGATAAGACGGTGGCTGTCTCATAAAAAATTAGGAATTGAGAAGGGCATACATGTATTTCAAATAATATCTTTTGCATTCCCTACATGACAAAAACAACCATTTTTATTGCCAGAAACCTTAAGGAAGTATGTCCCATACTTGCTTCTCCTTAGGCCTTTTAAGAACTGATAGTAGAATATTAGTTTTATTCCAAATACTAAGTGCTTATTTTCTTGTTCCTTTTTCTCAAGACCAACCTGGACAATTATATAAAATCTCTACTCACGGCCGGAAGGCAGGGCAGTTTGCTTTAGACCAACCCTCCTGCTCCCGCTATGGCAGCCGACAGAGTGTTCTTTCTTCTCATTTATTTTCTGGTGATCTCATTCTAGGACCCTTGACAGAAAAGTCATAAAAATGAATAATAATTAGCTGATCAAATGGTGATTGAAGACAGAGGTCAGTGCCAGTGGCCAACTACTGTTACCACTTAGGCTACTGAATCCTGGGCCAAAATTCTACCAGCCCTAAAGACAGGGGTCCTCCACATCACAGGAAAGCAATAATCTTAACTCAGACAAAACTAGGTCCCTGTGGCCCTCCAACAAGATGCAGTACTTTAAAAAAGTCCAACATGCCCCCAAAAGTATTTTTGAAAATATTTTGCTATAATATTTCAAACAGAATATAAAAACCCTTTTTCCTGTCTCCTCAAAGCCCATTGATCACAACAGGAAAATTGCCCACCTACCCCTTTCTCACCATGCCCAATCATGTACCAACACTCAACCCAGGCCTCTCAGGTTCTCTCCTCCACCCCTTTTATAGCCCTGATTAAGAATTCTTTGTTTTCTTATCTTCCAGTCAATTTCTATTGTAAATTTCCATTGTAAATCAAGCAAGTCAAGATAAATACCATTCTATGTCCTTGCATCTAATCTACCATTTCCCTGATCTGCATAACATGGCTCAGGAATGGACAATATTTTCTTCATGTCCAGAAAACTGGGAGAGACTTATAATTCCTTATGATGATTGGGGTTAATTTTTGTATCATTTACATGAAGGACACTGAATCTGATGTTTGTTAGACTCTTGTCTTCTAACTCTTGACAACAGTTAAACTAAAGTCTATGTGTGTGATCTTCAGCAGGTTACATCTAATGTGTGAGTTTTGTCAACCTTAAATAGAACAGTAACTCTTCACAGACTTTGAAGGATAAATGAGATACTCATGTGCAAAGGGCTTTACGTTGTAGAGGCACTTTCTTAAATTGTGAATCCATGGTATGGCAAATATAAACCCCCTATGAGGAATCCGACTCACTGGAAGTCATGTTCTAAAATATTTTCTGAGAAGGTGGGCTCATAGCATTGCATAACACTATCCAAGCTGAAGATAATAATTCAGCCTGCACCATTTTTCAAATGTTAAAGGAAAAATTGTTTTTAAAGGTACAATCATGACTCTCATATAAATATAAAATGAACACATGGCTAAGATTTTTATGTAACAATTAATGAGGGAACTATCAAGATGTTATAACCATTTTAAAGACAAATCTAAAGCATGGACACATATGGCATTGTTTAGGTGATTGAACAAGAAGGCCATTAAGCTGAGGCGGCACTAATGCCTTGGCAGCCTACATAATCAACCCGGAACCTAAGCCAGAGTCAATTCCTGTAAATGCTTCAAAATTAAATTTAAACTTAAGAACAACCAATCACAAACAGCCAACCAGGCTTTCCCAAATAAGGCAACCACATAAGCCATAGCCAGTCACATAATTTGCTCTGCTTTGTTCTGAGTCTGTTCTGTAAGTTTTTCCCCTGGCTTCTGTCATTGGAGCTCTTCTAACCACTTTTGGTGAGAATCCAGATTTTCTCAAATAAACTATCATAAATTCTAATGTGCCTCAGCTTATCTTCTAGTAGTTCATAGATGGAATAAATCTGCCTAATAGTTGCAAAACGGGCTTCTTCCATGGTGGGAAAGTGGGAGTTAAATCTATTGTGTATCCACTGGACACAATACAGTCAGTTCTCATTATTTGCTGATTCAGTATTTGCAAATTCACCTACTTGCCAAACACATGTGTTAGGAAAGCATTATTCAGGCATGAGTTACAGTGCTGTTGGCCATGAATTAAATGTTAATGAATCAAGAATTTTATTAAAGGTGTTTTTAAACAGAAACACACATAAAACAAGGTTATGTATTAATTGGTTGGTGAAAATGTGACTGGAAGCTTGGAGGCACCTAACTGTATTTTCCTTAAAATCAATGGTTTGGTATTCACTAATTCGGTGTTAATGGCAACTTCATAGAACATAACTACTGTGAATAATAAGACTGGATTATATTTGTCTTTGGATAGGAATCATTTGCATTAGCATCTCTTATTTACAGTTTTTAGCATGGTAAGATAGCTCAAAGATAACAAAAGACATAGACAACACAGAGGGTACACTAGACCAGATACCAGTAGTATCTTTGCCCATATCAAAAACTTTCAGTTGCTTCATTTGTTTCAAATAAGCAAAATAAACAGTGGTGGCCAGAGTAATAAATAATTTTTTTTTAATTTCCACTTGTTTGCTAAAGCCTAGTCTTCTAACATTTAAAAAATAAATGACCCCCCTGTTGTAGTCTCATTTGTGTATATCAGTCACATGAAGGTTTCCTCAGGAAATTATGAGATGGATGGAGTCAAAGCAGGTGAGGAGGTATTAGGTGAGGGAAGGTAGGAAGTAGGCATATAAGCTCTCCCAATCAACCCTGGAACTTCTCAGGGAAGCCCATAAGATCATAGCCATTTTGCAGAAGAAGCTAAGTTAAATAATGCTAGATGGACATAAATGGATAAGTGGGTTGAACCTAGTTCTCCTAGATCCAAAATCAGGGCTCTTTCTACCTCCCAACAGCCTCTATGCTCTGTCAAGTTTTGGAAACCACTTTTCTCATTTTTCCCTCTAGGTTGGTGGTGAAAATTCAAAGGTTGATTCTTCATCTCAGTGCATTATCTCAATGTCTTTACAAAGCTATATTTATTTGTTGATTTACTTGCATACAGTCTTTGCTTTTCCCCAGAAAGTGCAAAGGAAAGACGATTGCTGAGCTTGATTCTGAGAAGGAAAACAAGCTACAAGGTTTAAGACAAGACATTCTCAAGGAGGCAGAAGCTGAACAAATTTCTAATACTCATGTATGGTTAGTGGTTTTTCCTATTAATTAATTAATTTATTTATTTATTAATTTATTAATTTATTTACTGTTTCTCATTTCCTGTCCTTACTATCTTGGTAATCTCAAGAAGCCAAAGTGAAGAAACAGCCTACACAACTGTCAGTTCTTTTGGCCTTTGGATTAGTGACTGATGTTCCGTAGTGGAAATAATTATTCCGAAGTTATATCACCAATTTCTCAGTCTCTCACTTCTCAGTTTTTAGATATCTGCCTGTGAACTTGTCAAAACTGTTCTTAATTCTTTACAGTACTATCTGGTTAGATGATAGATAGGTAGATGATAGATTAGATGGATGGATGCATAGATAGATAGATAGATAGATAGATAGATAGATAGATAGATAGATAGACAGATAAAGTGATGGCTTTTTATTTAGTAAATCTGGAGCTGGGTTCCCAGAGTTCCCTCCACCATTTTGTTCTGGGCCAAAAGAAATTTGCATGGGATCTGGAAGGCAGCATCGAAGTAATGGCCTCTATGCCCACAAGGTCAATGTAGGGCTCCAAGTGCAGCTCCACATGTGGGCGCTGATCTGCTGACTTTCCGTGGGATTTGGTGGCAGAGCTGGGCCCCAGATGCCTCAGTTCCTGCTGGTCTCCATCTGCTTCCCCATGGCCAGGGCCAGGTGCATGTGTGGCTTGGTTCTGAGAGCTTCCAGCTTCTCCTTGTGAGTCACCCACATCAACTGAGGTTGGAGATATGAAGAGATGCAGGTTGGAGTTTTTCGTTATGGATTCCAGTTTGCCCTTGTTCATTTGCACTTGACATTCAGCTTTTCTTCCCAACTTCAAGCCTTGCTGACATGCAGCCCCTTCATAGTGCAATAGCCTCTTAACATTTTTTTCACCAGTCACCAGCATGTGGAGGGTCTGGTCCCTATAATAAATCCCTTATTCCATACTGCTCTTAGTGGCTTTGCCTCCCCTGTTACACCCTGACTGATTCACATGTTTGATAGAAAGAAGAAACTTCAAGTCAGGAGGTTGGATTCCAGCCGCAGCTGCCTAGTTGCGCGTCCTTGGCACATCACCCACTTCTCTGTATCTCTGTTTTGTTAGATCAGATGAGCACTAGTTGCAGCTCCCGCTCAAGGTTTGAATTAGTAAAATATTACCATAGTCTTTACAACTTATTAAGACATTATTTTCACTCAGAATTTTAGAATTAGTAAAAAGCGAGAAGATTGTGTTCATCAAATGAGGCTCTGTATCTAAGAATCCTTTTACAAGTTAACTTTGTTTACTGATATTATACTTGTGTTATAATGTTTTAAAATAATTATTAATGTGGGTTAAGTGCAAATTACAGTGTTGTATGAGTAACTACAAATATTCCCAGTGCATATGTACCTGTAAAATGGCCAAGGATATCGATTGTTCTGAGAGCTGGTTTGCCCAGCAAAGCTGTAAATGTCTGAATTACAGGAAACCTGGGCCTGGGAAGGAGAGCAGATATACGCTGATTTGGGGGATGGGCAGCAGGAGAATGTCCATGCATCATCTGATAGCCTTCCTTTCTTTACCCTGCACATTTTTGATAGTTTCCCAGGACATCAATCTCATAAGAGCCATCTGTACAAGCATTTCCCAGGAGCTCTTTTATTTTCATCAAATAACAGAGATGAAATACAAAGTTGGAGTAAAAAGCAGATTGAAATGATTGTAAGATAGAATAGGGGCCCTCTGACAACAGTTTTCAATAAGATGACAATGGGGTGAATTCTGGCAAGAGTCTCCCCTCTTCTTACAGTGAAAGGCAGCATGTTGGAAACATGGTGGTGAGACGACTGGCTTTGTCATCACTCTCTATGTACCATGGTCTATCATCAAAGAAATAACGATGTTGATAAGAGCTACCACAATAATCTTGCATTTCCAAGGGGCCCATTTCTTAGCTGCTTTTGTCCTCTTTGTCCACCTATTTAATGACACAGATGTCTACAATTCAAACACACCTGTGTTTAGAAAAAAAAGGTTCATTATGGGACCAAAGCACGGCTTTCCTCCTGACCGTCCTTGGGTCGTGAACAATGGCTGCATACATAGCTGCAGAGCCAGCAGCCCCAGAATTAACTTCCTCGATGGCAGACACATTCTTGGACTTCAAAACTCTACACCAGTAGGAGAAAATTATAGGCTTAAGGGATTTATTTCTTATTACATGAGGAATTCATGCACACTGATTCTTTTCCACTAGTGATGGGTCAACAATGGTTTTTATTTAAAACACAAATATCTCATTTAACAGACAGGGCAAGATGCAGGGAGTGGATAGAGTGTCTGGGTGACTCTCTAAGGGCTTGGAGGAGTCCAGGGACATCTCTCGGGGGTCTGATTTCTTACAAAGTAAGGATGAATAACTTTCTATTTTCTAACATTTAGTTCAAGAGTTAAGCAAACATTTAGGGGAGCATCTAATTTGTAGTAGGCACTGACGTCATTCTTGAGGAATTTATAGTTTGGTGAAGAAAAAAATTGTTTTCTTTTCTATTTTGCTTGTCTTCCATCCTTAGCTTAGCTTACAGCATCGGTCTATTACGGCAGCCTTTTGTGTTTCCAGGAAAAGTGGCTAACTTTGGTGGTACAGCTTCCAACATAATCAGCAAGATACGGAGGGCTGAGAAACTAGGCACAGGGTAGAGTGAGTGGTTGGGGTGTGTTTCCTCACCAGTTCAACAAACACTTTTTGAATGCCTACTAGGCAGAAAGTCCTGCTTATATTCTAAGGGGGTTGACAGTCCACAAATAGATAAAGTCTAAATACCAAATAGTAATAAGTGTGGTGAAGAAAATATAAAGATCTCAGAGAAATGCATTCCTGGTAGAAGGAATTGATAGTTCAAAGACCCTGACAGGGGAATCAATTTGCCCTGTCAATGACAGAAGGAAGGACAAGGTGGCTGGGATAGAAGTTGGTCTTGCAGGGCTTGGTAACTCTGGTATGGAATTTTAATTTTAAGTTAGTTGAGTGTTTCTCAAACTTTCATGTGCATAAGAATCACCTGGAGTGTTTGTTAAAACTCAGATTGCTGGGACTCAACCTTAGAGATTCCTTAGTGTGTCTGTGGTGGGGCCTGAGAATATGCATTTCTCCATATTCCCAGATAATTCAAATGTTGTCTGCCCACTGAACATACTTAAAAAAAAAAGCTTTATTGAGATATAATTCACATACCATAAAATTCAGCCCATTTAAAGTGTAAAAATTATTTTTAGTATATTAACAAATATGTGCAATCATCATTCCAGTTAATTTTAGAACATTTTCATCATCACAAAGATAAACCCTGTGTTCTTTAGCTATTATTTCGCTACCTCCCTTCATGCACTCCTCCCCAGCAATATTCAATCACTAATGTACTTTCTGTCTATAGATGCCTCTTCTGGGCATTTTATATAAATGGAATCATAAAATATGTGGTCTTTTGTGCCTGGTTTCCTTTACTTTAACATCATGTCTTCAAGATTCATTCCATGTTGTAGCACGTATAAGAACTTCATTTTTATGGACAAATAATACTCTACTGCATATGTTACAGAAAATGCTGGAAATCCTGGACTGGATCACTGATGGAAGAACCAAGCAGCACTCGGAGGTCTTGAAGTGCTGAGGTTTTATTTTACACCAGCGGGCTCAGAGGGGAGTAATCGCCCAAGGTCTGAGCCCTGAGCCCAAGCAAGGGGAGCAGTTTATATTATTTTGATATGTAGGATTTTGGCATGTGCAGGGAAAAAGAGGAGCCCAGAGAAGGAGGCGAGGAGAGAGTTGGGGGTGCTCTGCTGACTTTGCCAACCGGAGGAAAAGAAGTGGTTTACTGACCTTGACGGCTGTGTTGAGTATTTTCCTTATAACATGGATATACCACATTTTGTTTATCTTTTTGTCTGTTTATGGATATTTGGGCTGTTTCCACTTTCAATGACCATTCTTTGATCAACACTGACCTAGAAATAATTGGAGGCCATTCACACCAATTTACTTATTTAAAAGACCGCTCTACTCGCTCTATGGAAAATGGGTTGTAGAAAGACAGGAATGGCAACAGAATTTTGACGGGGAGGCTACTGCCTTATCAAGACAAGAGACAATGGTGGCTAGACTAGGGAGAATGATAGTATTAAAGGTAGAAAGAGGTGGATGGATTAAGAATGTGTATAGGAGGCAGAATCAATGGGGTTTAATGATAGATGAAATATGAGACGTTGAGGGCAAGAGAACAATCAACATGGTGCCTGGGTTTGGGATTTAAACCGCTGGAAAAACTATGGAGCTGGAGCCTCAGCTCTGGTCCTCAGAACTTGGTTGTCATAGAAGGGTGATGCGGAAAGGGGAAGAGACAGGGCGAGACAGAGTGGGTGGACACTGCACATGATTCTGGGAGTGTGGTCCTTCTGTCCCTACTGTGTATCAGGAATGCCCTTTTATTTGAGGCCAGCTGATCTGAAATCAATGCCTATATAAATTCAACTTCATTAATATCCCATAAAGCATATCAGCAAACCTTCTACACAAATGAGAGATACAACTTCAATAAGTCCCATGCGAAGTGAAGGGTTTAATGTGCTTGTGACGACTTACAGATGGATGCTGAATTCAGGAAACAAACAAAAACCCCTGAAAACAAAACCTAGTTGAAACGTTGAAAGCAAATGTCCAAGGACGACTTGGTTCTTACGAAGGCCCAGTCCCTAAAAGAGGAAAATGGCCTGAAGGATTAAGTGTGACCATATAGCCTGACTTCCCTCACTCTACTACCACCCTTTAAATTCTTCTTATTTAATGTATTGTTACAATGTCACAAAATACAAGATTTAGCCTTATTTACTGTTCCTGTCAAAACCTGTGGAAAACAGGTAAGAACTAATAAACTGGTTGGAGAATTGTTCAGAAGAGGAAAGGAAGAAGATAATTCAAGAAAGAAATAACAAAATGTTATGGCACTTAAAATGAAATTTTCCATTTGAAACTCCTCTCTCCCACAGTAGAATCTGAAAGCTGTCTAACACTTCTGAGCAGAACCCAGGTTGGAAGACAAGGAGAGGGAAAAATTTTCCATTCAAAGTTCTCACCTTTCAAATCTATTTCCATTTCTTCATCTGGCATGGCCAATATTGGATCTGCTGCTTGGTTCCACATCATCTGGGGGGAAACATTTGTCTGAAATAGAAGGTTTAGCAAATGTTTCCCAAATTAGTTATATTACATTATATATGGCAATTACTCCACGTTTTAAGAAAATTTTCAAAAAGGTTGGTGGACCAGTAAAATAAAGACAATTACTTGTAATAGTGGCCATTCTGACTTTGAAGATAAATGTTTCTATGTGCTTTTACACGTCATGTTACTACTGCATCCTCACCACAGTCCTGGTTGGCAGGTAAAATGGGATTATGTACCTTGCCAGGGACTCATATCTGAGAGATGCTTGACTAGTGCTCTTATCCTAGACAAGCCCTCATCTTGCCGACTCATGTCTTTCTCTATGGCCTGCTGAGCTTTGTCAGCTGGGTACACAGATGTCACCTGACCTGGTGCCGACAGAGCCAACAGCACATACACCTTACCCTATTCAGGGGCCACAGTGCCACCATGTGTGAATCTCAGTGGTAAGAGCGAGTGACATTGGCAAACAAGAGCCAGCCAGCCAGGATGACGGCCACTGCACTAACACTGGGAGTCTTGGTGCCTGAGTGGCAACAGGCTGAGAAGCCGTATAACTGCCACCCCACAGATAGGGGCGAGCTGGCCTGCGGCCCATGCAAGACAAAGTGAAGGACTCTGGTACCCACACAGACGGTCATCAGGCTCATTCCCAGGGGAGAGTGTGGTGTGCAGGTTACCTTCAAGGAGACGCAGAGCGCTCAGGTGTCTCCAGGCGGCCCTTTCTAAGGGATTGCAGGAAGCAGTGGCAAAGGCTTTGAGTGAAGGAATTGACACTTAATTGAAAATCCTGCTGTGTCAAACTTTTGACTTTGGAGGAGTCCTTGATTTCCTTATGAAAATGGAGAGGTTGGGCCAGATGATTTCTAACGGAATATCCAACTCCAGCTCAGTATCACTGAAAGTCAAATTGGTTCTATGTGTCCAGGCTTGAGGCAGCCGGGATTGCTACTTGTCAGTTAGACATAAAACAGCCACACTGAAAAGAAAATGGGTGACCGTAAGAACTGATGTTACCATAAGAACTGATGTTAGCAATCCTGATGATGCAACCAGACTGGATGTATTAAAGTGGTGGCCAGCAAAGAGGCAGCCCCGTCAAAAGAATTAACGAGACTTCCTGACCCACAGACTCAGAGAATGTGGAGGCCTTTACTTTGTGAAGACAATATGGTTTGTCCTGGGCTTCAGCCAAGAAGGGAGGGCAACAGAGCCATCCTCTTGAGTGACACACAAAACGTCCTGGCCACAGAGCACAGAAAATCTCATCTGGAGAAATGATTAATTTCATCCATGAGAGATACAACAGATTTGGGAATTTGACTCCTGGTTTACCAGGAGCTGATGTGGTTTACCAAACAGCTATCAAACTCATAATCAACAGCGTGGGCTTCTTTAATGGTTTCCTGTATGGCTGAATTGGGGTGGGGGAAGCAGGTGCTGATGGAAGTGCATTTCTCATCTAAATGTACATAGACGCCTCTCTCCTTCTGCAGTTTCTGCATAGTCCCTTGGGAACTGAATTTGGCTCGTTGGCTTACACTGCCTGCTTGTCCGACACCAAAGGTGTCATCAGTATTCTTTGAAAACAGCATGCTAATCATGCTTATTTTGGCCTCTCAGCCTCAAGGGCAGATGGTTGTCATGTTGACTGGAAGGAGGTGTTGTGACAGGGGAAAGGGCATGAGCCAGAGCTAGCCAGAATAGGACCTGGGAATAATTCCATACAAAACGACTATTTCTAGGAACATTCTAGGAGTTTCTAGAAACAAGACAGCACCACAAGGACCAGGAGTCTCCTTGGCTTTACTGTGAGCGGGACTTCGGTTTGGGCGGAGTTCAGCGAGAAGCCGCCTGGCGGGCGCCCTCCTGAGGCAGTGGGGCCTCGGGTCCCATCGCCTTGGAAACCCGATCCCATTCTTTCACATCCTGTACGTTCATTTGGCCCATTTGGCTTTGGCTTCCAACCCAGACTCAGGACATCAGAAACTCCTTGCATAGGAACCAGAGGGAAAACATTTGCGCAGGGCCCACTATGCATTACAAATGGCCTTGAAGTTATCGGACCTGGTGTGGGTCTTTCCTGAGAATGCTGTAGCTAAGAGGAAGGGGGTGGGCTCGGGTCCCTCAGGGCCTGGGCAGTTCTGCTTTTCTGCATCCACCAGGAGTTCCTCATTGGCTGAATTACTTTCTGTTATATTACACAAATGAGGCCTTCACATAGACTGAACTATGCCACTAGTTTTCTTAGTCCTCCAGCTTGCAAATGTCAGGTTGTAGGATTTCTCATCTTCCGTAACCAATTCCTATAATAAATCTCCTCTTACACTCTGTATATGGTACTGATATGCAGTACCTGTAATACAAGAGGCACCAGGGACTAGGGTGAGGACATTGACAGTGGATGAGCGCCAGGTCAGGTTCACAGAAAGTCACAGAATTATTTTTCCAGGTAGAGTTCAGCACATACAGTTCAGCGTAACACATCTATACCAGCTGCTTCACTTCTATGCAATGGGAAAATGGTCTCTTCTGTGGCACAGGGCAGTGAGGTCTGGCATTAGAGAGCCCCAGGTGGTGGGCAAAGTCACCTTGAGCACTGGCTGTGGTTCATGCAGAGTCCATTTGCGCTCCCTTCTCACTCTTCCCTCCCCCTCTCCCAGAGGCAAAAGATACTGGAAAATATTCGTTTTGAAGGTTTGTCTTTTTCTCATGATTAAGATACAAACTTGGCATCTCTTAACCCAGGCTACTATTTATGGATTCCTGTTTATACCCAGAATCCCCTGCTAGGTCTGGGTTTGGCTGATGAACTGGCAGGTTCTCTTTTCTAATCTTTCTCACTTTGATCATATTAGCTAATGACTTATTTAAAGGCCATGAAACGTCCCATAAGAACAGGCCATTGTGTGTTATCAATGGAGGCTTCAGAGAACTCCTGGTTAGGGTTTTTTTTTTAATAGGGAGGTAGAGAATGTCTGTCTCAACCAGACAATGAAGACATTATCTTTATTTAAGAGAGAGAAAAATATCACAATAAAATCCAAAATATTGCTTACAGTTTTATCTTAAATCAGTCATATGTTAGATACAAGGCTTCTAAAGGCCCAACCAATGGAAAAGGAAAGAAAAAATGAAGTAAATAAACTCGATTTCCACAAAGTAGCTTTTAAAGTGTTTTATCTTTAGTTTTAAAATACTTTATCTTGGTTTTCCCTGACACACACATATACACACACATGTTCACATGAATAATGCAGGTAAATTTTCGACATTAATTAAATTATCCTAATACCGCTTATAAGAAATAAATTATAAGTGCCTATCATATTCAACACTTATCTTTAGATTCATTAATCCAATTATATTTATAAAGTAGACAAAGAGTTTCAGAAACATCCTTGCTACCGAACATTTTTGATTACTGACTGTCGTCTTCAGTTAATGACATGCATGGAAAGTGGAATTAGGTATCCTGTGCATGTCCGCTGGAAGAGTGGGTTTAGTTCACAGCTAGATAATTGGTCTAATATCCTTTCTTCATTCATATGAATATTCATCTGAACCAGATGGAAGCACTGACATGATGACGAGGTCTATCCTTGCTTTGGATATTTTGCAGTTAAATAATTCATAATTAATATGGCAAAGACAATGTGAGACAAATCACAGGGTCCCATGTGAGAAAGAGGAGGGCAGAAAAGTAATGTTAAATATGAAGAAAATTCCTGAAGGAAGGGCAATCTGAGCTGAGTTTTAAGGATGAGCAGGAATTTTTCAGATGAAGGTGAAAGGCGCACGAGAACATGGTGGGGAAGCGAAGATGAGACCAAGGAAGGACAGGCAGGCAGATAAAAAGGGCAAGAATGGGAGCAACGACATGGAGAGGAAATTTCAAAACAGTGGGTGAACTTAAAGCACAGTGTTAAAGGGGGCAAGCCTGGAGGACTTTGTGCAGGTCTGTAGTGGACATCTGCTTTGTTTGTTTATCTGTCTGTCTCCCTATTCTGGTAGCAGCAACATGATTTTTCTTTGGGGAAAATGAAAGTTCCATGGCCAGGATCCTCACCTGCTCCTAATCTACTCCCCACCATGCACAGTCAATGAGGAAACACTTGGCCTAACATGCAGGTGCATACTTGCACATGTATTGGCAATAAGCCATTATTGCCTGTGTTGCTATATGAAGAGCTCCACCCAGTGTCTGGAGCAGAGACTGGAGTGGAGGCGGAGCCTGGGGCAGAGGCAGAGGCAGAGAAGGGCTTGCTGCATGCAGATTTGGTGGATGCGAACATGATCGTGGCACTCAACCTGCCACCACGACAATAAAGCTTGGTATGAACCTTTTACCCCCCACTAATGTTCCATTGTCATTTGTTCAGTCTCACTGAATCCAGAGTGGACTTGCCTAGAGCTGGGAACCTCCTCTGGTCTGGAGCTACAACCACCCTCCATCCCTGTGGTTTAGTGAAGGGCTCCACCTAACATGGGGCTCCAGAGATGAGTTCCATGGTGTAACATCCCAGCCTTTCTGGCAATAGTAAGGGTTTCAGGAATAGGCACGCACCCAGCGGATTGGACAGGACAAGGAACACTAATGTTGTAATAAACTACTTCAAAGCTCAGTGCTTGGTTTCTGTTATTAGAAAAAGTCTAATGCATATGTTCCTGATCAAATGGCTCTTCAGGATGACTTCCTCCAAATGGTGACTCAGGGATCCAGGTTCCTTTCACCTAGTGACTCGGTCATACCAGGGGACCTCACAGTTCTCTGGAACCTAGGGCCACCTGCTGACTCCTCTGTACCAGCCACTCAGTGAACGAGAAAGGAGGCGGTGTGGCGATCACTGGGGAGTGGGGGAGTCCAGGCCTAGAGGATGTGTGCTTCACTTCCCCTCCACTACATTGCTCAGAACTGGTCACACACAGGCTGACCTGGCTGCAGGATACCTGGGAAGTGTGGTATCTGTCTGTCCTGGTGGAAGTGGACATATGTGTGGGAGCACATAGTATTGAGGAATTCTGCCACACTCAGGCTGGGCCAATCAGAGCCAATGAGAGCAAGTTCTGAGATTGTTCCTTCCTGAAATTACTGGGTAAAGGGTTTTGAGGGGGGTGTAGAGGGAAGGGAGAGAAAGTTGGCTTAAGTGACAGCACTTAGTCTGGAACTTCTGGCCATTACAAGGGAAGAACTCCCCTGAGAAAAAGGTCAACACAAAAACAAGAGCTGAGGGATGGAGACAGCCCAGGCCTGCACAGGGTGAGGCAAGCAGATGCCTAAGGTAAAACCATAAAAAGGCAAAGGCCTGCACGCAGGCTCTGCTCTTGGGGCCCTGCAAGGGCACAAGCAACTCTTACACAAGCCAGTCGCCTTAAAACCTGCACCCTAGGCACCCGGTTTGCCTCGCTCCAGACTCCACCCTGAGATAGACAAAATCTTGGGAGTGTGATCTGAACTTCTGGATCCATCTAGAACCAACCCCATGCCTTGGAATCTTCAGCCATGTAAGCCAAAAAGCATGCTTTTCACCTAAACCCTTTGAAGTCAGGTTTTTGTGCCTTGCTACCAACAAAATCCTGATGAATATGTATTAGTGTCCTAGGGAACTAGTGAGAGGCTTTAAGCATGAAAGAAGCACAGTGAGATTTGTGTTTCAGAGACACCAGTGTAGTTACACGATCTATCTGCAGCACATCCCAGCCATTCTCTTTGAAAACAGGTGGAGCCATCTTCCCTCCATGCAGGTTTTTCTTTATATAGTTAGTGTTAATCTTGCCATCGGAATTCACGTCTAAATGCAAATGCAAAGGATTTGTCTGAATCTAAACGGCATTTATGAGATTATATTTGATGCTTCTGAGCTTCCTGCTTTCAGCTCAAAATTTTTGAAGCTGGTAGTACAAGCAAGGGCCCTTCTGTAGCTTTTCTGGCCCCTCCAGGACCAATAATACTTTAAAATCTTGCGGCAGAAAAAAATAGGCTAAGAGTTTTAGCACTGGGTCTTAGGGAAGTGAGTAAGTGAAATGAGTGTTTGCCTTTGGGGATTAAATTTCATGCTGGGAAAGGACCCAGAAGTTTCCGTAGTCCTTCTGGGGCACTGCCAGTGTTACTCCCGTAGGTGGCCCCAGTGGGCAGTGGTGGACATTATCCTGGGGTCCAGAAAGTGGAATAGAAACCACTGCCATTGTAACCTATTTCCCTAGAAACTGATTGTCAGTACCAACATCCAAAACCCTTGCCAGCTATACACAATACCTGGTGTTTGAACACGTCAGGAAAATGTGAGTGTTTAAATCAGACCAACAGTCACCTCCATGGACACAAACAGGACAGCTGGCCTTTTACATGTGAGTCCCCCTGCTCTGCAGAAGACAGAATGGCCGAGTGGGGGAGGCTAAGGCATGAGCAGACAGGCAGTGGTGTTTCCATGATTCTCGGTCATTAGGCATAGATTTTACACTGGGCATTGAACATGCCCTAGAACATTAAAACACATGCTGCTTTCTTATTATCAAATACCAACATTTCTGCCTGTCAGTTGCTTCTCAATTTCCAAGAGATAGAAAACAGACACTTCCCTTGAGACTGTTCCTACTGATAAGTATCCCAGATCATGTCAGGAATCCCAGTTTATCTGATCTCCTCAGCAATACCGCCAAGGGAAATGTCAGACTTCTCATTGGGAGAAGCCAAAAGGCCATCTGCGCCCACATAGGGGATGAGCAACGTGAACCCATGAGTACTTGTTTTCCATCCCTCCTTTATCTCAGGTGCACTCTATCTCGGAGCATTAAGAGGTGATTTCTGCTTCAATCTTTTTCTGTGGTCGCCATAGATTTCACAAAAAGAGTATCTTTCCATAGATTTGAGGATAGCATCAGGGGGCTTGGGTCTGCTATCCTAGGGTAAATCCCTGTGTCTGACTTGCTCCAGCAAAAAACAGAAATACAGCCACTTCCTAGTCAGTATGTGAAACACCTTGCTACATCACCTTATAGTTTTATTTAAAAGTGAATTTTCTTGAATATGTATGACCACATATTTCTACTCATAAAAATTCTCTATAACAGATTCTCCCTTGCTTTAGACTGTTTCATGAGAATTTTAGAGTTGAGCCTTCTAAGAAGTCTTTTTGTTTACGTTCAAAAGCTTTTTGCTTTGCATTATTTTTAATCATTATAATTCATCTGGGGCTCTCTTGAAACTCTTTAATGAAGACATAATGAGCAGTTATATGCCTAAGAACACCCAAAATATAATTCTATGCTAAACATATGGGTCTGTTGTCATTAATCTAGGTATTTACCTGAGCTTATTGCTTCTTTATTGTACCCAGATACTACTTGTGTTAATGCAGTATACCAGCAGTTGAAAATCAGAAAGAAAGAATTTCTTCTCCTTCATTAAAATGTAGGGCTTGGAAGATGAAACAAGCAAGAATAATAAGTCCATTTCTGGAAATGGGTCAAGTAATGTTGGTTCACACAAATCACTAGCCCTTTTGTAAGGCAATTTGAAGAAGTGATGCTCACCCCCCCTGGAATGGCTTTCCTCCTTCCTTTTGAATTCTCAGTAGCCCTTTCATCAAAATGGCAGAGTTCCAGACTCCTGTCAATCATTCATTCATTCGTTCATTCATTCATTCATTCATTCATTCATCAAATATGCATTTAGCTACTGCCATGGCCAGGCTGTTTCCTAGGCACTAGGGATGCACTGTGAACAAAATCAACAAACATTTGTCAGCCCTCATGATGCTTATGTTCCTCCCTCTAGCCTTCATCTGTCTCTTCCCTTGGAAGTGCTCCACATTTATCAGCTGAAATGCTGAATTTAATTCTTTTGCATGTACTCTTATGTGTGGTGACCTAATTATTTTGCAAGCCAGACTTAACAGAGTCGAGCTAAAGGTACAGGCTTTGCAGTCGGCAGGGCCCTGGCTTGGGCAAAGACCCAGATTCTCTTGGCTCCCTTTTCCTCACCTGCAGAACGGGGAAACTAAGTTATCCAACCCACAGAGCTGCTGCAAGGATTGTATGAGATATTTATACAAAGAACTTAGCCCTGTGTGTGGCACACTGGAAATGTGCATTAAATGTTAGCGATTATTTGATTTTGTGTATGGAACACTGTATAAATTCAAGCAGTCCAGAAATATCTTTAAACCTATGTGAAACTGCTCTCATGCCTATCAATAGAAGGTCATATTCCATCACTACTGTGATTTATTCTCTCTACCTAGATTTTTTAAGGATCTGAGAGGCTTGTGCTTGGAATTTTTAGGGAGGGAAGGGTCTCTCATGTCCCATTTCTCACAACCATTGTGGTACCAGTGACCCAGAGTGTCATGGCTGTCTGCTTTGGGGCCATGCGTGAGCCTCTGTGAGGGGTCAATGCCACCACCCTCTCTCAGAAGCCCTGAAAACTCACCAGCAGTCACAAGGAAACATAACCTAACACAACTAAGAAATAATTTGTATTATACAATGCTTAGAACTGTTCTTTACTCCCAATAGGTATTAAGTATTGGTTAAAACAGAAAAATGATAAAAAATATACAAGTTATTTTATCAGCCTGAGATAATACAACTAGGGGATAGGATGCTTTACTGGCTTGGAGTTGGCAGGGAACTTAAGACCGGGAAAAAAATAACACTTGAGATAGAGAGCATCTGGTGATGTGTGATTATATACCATTTTTGAGGACCTATTATGCAGAACAAATATTCTAACAAACAAAGATAAAAGATGAGCCTTAATATTTTTCTTGCAGGCTCAAGAATTTCTTGACACATACACATACATATACTCATAAACACAAGTGTACATGCATGTGTAGATTTGTGTATACACACACTCACATACACCACAGGAAAATAAGAACACACATATTTACCTGCATTCATTGGTAAGCAATGATTGGAAAGGCCATGGCCAAGGTCAGAATAAGCTTCTGTAATAGGTAGGACAGATATTGAGCTGGTATGATGAGGCCATAACCATGTGTTAAAATATTGAAGTACCTCCATATCAGTTGATCACTAGCCATTGTCCTTTATATTCAACAATTCACATTTCATTCACAGAAAGTATAGTAATAAACATGCATCAAAAAAGTCTTCTAACTTTGAGTCCAGAAATAATTGGCTAACATGCTCATTTAGAGCAGACTTATTAATAATTGCAATGCTAAAATTTATCTTCAAATAAACAGCACAATTTTATTAAGTGACCCAATTAATTCATCATCAAAACTGGCGATTTAAGTTAAGCATGAGGTCAGATAACCCTCAACTAGAAATACAGTAATAATAATAAAACAATATAAACACAATAATAAAATACCTTGAAATTATTAATAATTTGTGTGCTCAAGAATTCCTTACATATACATAATTAAAGTCAGAATTCAAAAATATTAAGTATAGAACAAGCCGTGAACCTACATTTCCCACAATTAAATTTAGTATTCATTCAGTTTAAATCAGTTTAATTTAATTAACCTGATTTAAGTTGAGCAAAATACCACCTTACATTGTTGCTGTTCATTTCAATTTCATTGATTTTGTAATTTCATTTGTATTTAACCTGAGAACATATTTTGATTTTATGGTTGCATAAGAGGTATAAGCCCAAAAAAGTAATGCTTAGGTTTACGTTTTAACATATTTAGGTGACATTATAACAGAGATGCTTTCAGTGAGAACCAGTGGTCCATAGCAATTTTCCCCTTTTACAAGGACTCAGTGTCCATGTTTGAGAAACACGCAGGCCAAAGGCTTTAGGGTCCATCAACCCGAGTTTGTATCCTGGCCCTGAATCAGACCCCCGCTTCCTGTCTCGGGTGAGCCAGTTAAGTTTTCTGAGCCTTTGTTCCCTCATCTTTAAAATGAAGATAGTCACTCCCCCATCCCACCTCCACCCCAACAAAACATGCTCTGTAGGGATTGAACGATGGTGTCGGTAAAACACCAGCCTTCTTCTGCCTGGGAAAAGGTGCTCAGTTCTTGTAACTTTCCCTCTCTCTGCTGGGGAATGAGTCCTCTGCATCGACATTTCATTTTGTTTTGTTTTTGTTTTAATCTGTGTCCATTAAAAGTGAGTCGAGTCTTTACAATCCCTAGATCTTGAGCAAAATGCAATTGCAGGGCCCTGTTCCCAAAGCAGGGAACATTGTTCTGAAAAGTATTGAAATAGAAAACTTTTCTTTTCTTCTCTATCTGCCATGGTGTTTTGTATCTCTGGGTTAATGCTGTGCCCCTTGGGCCCTAGGATGGCCCCAGGTGAGTGCAGAACCTCGGGGGTCCCCAGAAGCCTGTCCTTCAGAGCATGGGCACAAAAGGCCCCCTGGCTGCTGGGCTCCCCTTCCCCCTCCCACGGGCCCTCTGCCCCGGCCATCCTGTGACACCCCAGCCATCCTCATGTCTGTGTCCAGGCCCCCCTGAGGGGCACTTGCTAGGTGGGAGCAGGAGGAGGAGGCTGGACAGGACTCAGGGCTTCAGAAGATGGAGAGGTGGAGGCCAAGAACATGTCCCGAAGGGGCAGTGGAAAGCCAGACCATGAATCACCAGGCTTCCAAGTCCCAGCACATGCTCCGTTGTGTCATCCAGGCTTCATTTACAAAACGCAAAGTTAAAGATCAGATAATTAAGAATTGCAAGATGTTAACCACAGAACACTGAACTCTAAAGGTGACCCTTTGGAGGGTGGGGCCTTGTGCACTCATTGGCCACAGGCCCCTACAGCCCACTCTGTTCCCACTGCCATGGCCAACGGCATGCTATGGCAGTGGTTACTTACCTAAGGGAGGAGTCCTCCCTCTAAGGACTGCAAGATGTCAAAAGCTTCACCTCATGCATGAAAAGGCATGTTGCTGAATGGGAGGAATTAGGAGGGATCAAGAAGGGCTGTGGGTGGTAGAAGCAATTTCCCACATCAAGCCCCCACCCTCTCCCCAGCCTCTACTACTCAGTAAACACCAGGCACTCCAACCTAATCACAGATCTGAGTAGCTGATGTGTGGAGGGAGAGCTGGCCAGCCCATGCAGGACGCAGCTCATGTCAGGCCATGTTTTCCTTTCTAGAAGAGGTCCTGCTGTCACAGGAGCTGACACCCTCTTGACAGCTGGGATTTCCCTTGATGTGCCCCACCCAGGCCGGGTTCAGTTGATTCATTTCTGGTTGCTTTGTTTTCTGTTTTGTTTCCATGCGTTCTGTGGCCAAATGAGAGCTCCAGAACTTCCCCAGGTATCCAATTCTTTTTGCACATGCTGAGTCCTAAAAAGAAATCCAACAAGGCTCATGCTCTTAGCCACCAACAAGCCAAACTGAATTTCAGACCAGAATCTTCTCCCTGCAAAGAGAAGACGTTTCAGCCCCAAGACTAGCATGGCGCCCACACGGTGCGCACAGCCCCTAAGTGTCTGTGGGATGAAGGGCTGAGTGAGAGAGCGCATTGATCCGAGCTTTGGGGTCACTATTGCCACCATCCCTTTCCCCTCTGAGGCCCAGGGCAAAGGCAGAGGACTAGTATTATTTCCCATTGTACATATGAAGAAATCAAGGCTCAGAAGGATTAAGTGCCTTTTGATGCAAAGGTGGGATTGTTGTGTTTTGCTTCTAAAGTGAAAAGCAAAATTCCACTGTCACTTCAAATCTGTGATGGCTGAGCCAAAGCCTACTTGTCTTATGAGGCACATTTGCTGTTATCTTGTAAGGTTTGTCTCATGAATTTTGTCTTATATAAGTTCTACGCCTTAAAACACAGTTTGGGGATCAGGTTTCATCGGCTAGAAAAGAGGGCAAGCTAAGAAAAGTGAATGATTCGAGGAGAACACTGTCACTATCATCATCAGTAAAGCATTTTCAAGGACGTAAGTAGCTATGGAATTGTCCTTTTGGAATAGCTGCTAGAAAAGCTCCCCCTTTTAAGCAGTACCTGCCTGGGGAGATAGGAAAGTTCAGAATCATAAAAATGTGCTCAAGTTCTGGAACTAAACATGCTGGAACGCCTGCTCTGCCACTTACTAAGTGAGTGACCCTGGGCTGTGATGGGATCTCTCAGCCTCAGTTTCTCCTACGTAAAATTGAGATCACAAAAATAGACAACTTGGTTGTTGTGAAATAGCACTGGTAAAGTGCCTAGTGAGTCCCTGGCATGTGGTAAGGTTATAATGTGTGTTTTTTTGTACTAGTGAAGACAGATGGCCACAGGAAGAAGGGGGGCATTGTGTTCAGACACAGATTAACCCGTGAAGTAGTCCCCTTACATACAGGTCATGGCACTTTTGTGCATGAGGACATCGAGAGATTAAGTTCCCTTGTCCAAATGGCTGAAAAATAAATGAAATATATCAACCTAACGTAAATAAAGATACAAGGTTCTGCATTTTCCAGCCTACTACTAGTTGCTTTTTTTACTTTTTACAAGATTGAGCTGTAGGGCACTGAACTTGCCCCTAGATCTCAAAACACAAGTCTTTCTGTGTTTCTTTTATTTCTGTCTTCAAAAAATCAAAGTTGTTTTCTGGTCTTTTGAAAGACAGTTTCAGAAAGTAAAGCGAAGAGTGAAAAATAAATTCCTTATATTGTTGGTCCCTAAATTCATCCCCAGCTGTAATCGGGGATTTCATTGAAACTATAAGGACTCAAGAAAATTTCCAGTGGGAAATTAATTACTCCTGGCTTCTCTCCTTAAATGTATGCATGAAACAGAGTCTCTTTATACAACTTCTAAATGCACAAAAAGCTCTTACCCCTCACTTCGTTTTCCTTCTTCAAGAAGACTCAGCTCAAAGGGAGGATTCAAGGGGAAGGAGAGGGCAACCCCGCCATCTTCAGACAAGTGGAATCAAACCAGCACTTTCAGATCTTCTCCTTCAAGCCTGGCTGTAGCCATAAATAAAAGCCCAGGATTACCGAGGCAAGTATATCTCCATGTAAGCTCAGTCTCACAGTGACTTTAGGATGTACACACCGAATTGGTCTCCCAAACATTCAGTCACATTGCTTTTCTTTAGAGATAAAGCCTGTTAATGGGCATCTAAGTATAAGGATCCATTTGATTAATGCTGAATCTCCAAATAGTAGGAAAAACTGGGGTGGCAGGGGAGAGAACAATTTGATCTAAAAGGATATCTTTCATTCACTTATTCAACAGATACTGAGAAGCTTCTGCTTTCCAGACACTGTCCTAGGCTTTGGGCATGGAGCCATGAACAAGACAGACACAGTCCCTTCCCGCTGGGGCGCTCAGGTTAATGGGGGACCAGGTAGGAAACTGATCTTTTAGGAAACACATCTGAGGGACATATATGTCAAAACAAACAAACCAGCAGCTAGTACAATTTGGCCCATTGGTCTCATGAAGGTGGAATGTGCATAGAATTATCATACTATGATCATTGGAAATTAAACCCAACACTCAGTTTCTTTATCACTAAAATAGTAATGATTCTATTTACAGGTTTATGATGATCCTTATGTCTTAATGGTGAACAGTAAGTTTTGTTGTCAAATTTTGATGATATGAGTTTTTACTGAGTTGCTATTTTGTACCATGCAAAACAGAGCACTTCCATAGAGAGAATCTCACCCAAACTTCATGGGACACTCCCATGAAATGAGAAGCAACCCTAAATGGAAGAGGTTAGCACTATAAACTGATTTTACATGGACTTGTTGTCTTGGTTGAAATATAAGACTAAAATAAGGGAACAAGACAGGGGTGCCCACTCTCTCCACTGTTATTCAACATAGTACTGGAGGTCCTAGCCACGGCAATCAGACAAAACAAAGAAATACAAGCATCCAGATTGGTAAAGAAGAAGTCAAATTGTCACTATTTGCAGATGATATGATACTGTACATAAAAAACCCTAAAGACTCCACTCCAAAACTACTAGAACTAATATCTGAATTCAGCAAAATTGCAGGATATAAAATTAACACACAGAAATCTGTTGCTTTCCTATACACTAATGATGAACTAACAGAAAGAGAAATCAGAAAAACAATTCCATTCACAATTGCACCTAAAAGAATAAAATACCTAGGAATAAACCTAACGAAGGAAGTGAAAGACCTGTACTCTGAAAACTACAAGACACTCCTAGGAGAAATTAAGGAAGACACTAACAAATGGAAATGCATCCCATGCTCTTGGCTAGGAAGAATCAATATTGTCAAAATGGCAATACTACCGAAAGCAATCTACAGATTCAACGCAATCCCTATCAAACTACCAACAGCTTTCTTCAATGAACTGGAACAAATAATTCTAAAATTCATATGGAACCAGAAAAGACCCCGAATAGCCAAAACAATCCTGAGAAGGAGGAATCAAACAGGGGGAATTACGCTCCCTGACTTCAAGCTCTACTACAAAGCCACAGTAATCAAGACAATTTGGTACTGGCACAAAAACAGACCCACAGACCAGTGGAACAGAATAGAAAATCCAAACATTAACCCAAACACCTACAGTCAATTAATATTTGATAAAGGAGCCCTGGATATACAATGGGGAGA
>JAQQAC010014596.1:24324764-24342196 GCA_029783875.1 Phataginus tricuspis | reverse complement strand
AAAAAAAAAGGCTAAAATAAGTCAGTTTGGAATAGTCCCAAATAAAATTAATCTGTTAACTTTTCCTTTCTCACATCTACTGAAACAGATATTTCTTCTTTATTTCTAACTCTCCTTAATTTGCCAAATTATGTTGGAATTAAACCAGTTCTGATGTTGGGATTTCTCTTTTAAAGAAAATGGTGATCCTCTTTGCTTCATATTTGAATGCCTAGGAGTCAATCAAGATTTAAAAAATCGACTTTAAGCTGACACAAAGAAGGCTTAATAAATAGGCCATTTTTTTAATTGTATTTTTATTAAGGCAGTTCTAAGAGGAAAGTATATTGCAATCAAGGCCCATTTAAAGAAGGAAGAACAATCCCAAATGAATTGTATAAAGTCACAATTATTGAAATTGGAAAAATAAGAAGAAATGAGGCCCCAAATCACCAGAAGCAGGGACATAATAAAGATCAGAGAAGAAATAAATAAAATTGAGAAGAATAAAACAATAGAAAAAAAAATCAATGAAACCAAGAGCTGGTTCTTCGAAAAAATAAACAAAATAGATAAACCCCTAGCCAGACTCATTAAGAGAAAAAGAGAATCTACACACATAAACAGAATCAGAAATGAGAAAGGAAAAATCACAACGGACCCCACAGAAATACAAAGAATTATTAGAGAATACTATGAAAATCTATATGCTAACAAGCTGGAAAACCTAGAAGAAATGGACAACTTCTTAGAAAAATACAACCTTCCAAGACTGACCAAGCAAGAAACAGAAAAACTAAACTGACCAATCACCAGTAATGAAATTGAGTCGGTAATCAAAAACTATCCAAAAACAAAATGCCCAGGCCAGATGGAGTCAAGGCTGAATTTTATCACACATATAGAAAAGACATAATACCCATTCTCATTAAGTTTTCCAAAAAATAGAAGAGGACAGAATACTTCCAAACTCATTCTATGAAGCCAGCATCACTCTAATACCAAAACCAGGCAAAGACCCCACCAAAAAAGAAAACTAAGACCAATATCCCGGATGAACATAGATGAAAAAATACTCAACAAAATATTAGCAAATGAAATTCAAAAATACATCAAGAGGATCATACACCAAGATCAAATGGGATTCATCTCAGGGATGCAAGGATGGTACAACATTTGAAAATCCATCAACATCATCCACCACATCAACAAAAAGAAGAACAAAAACCACATGATCATCTCCATAGATGCTGAAAAAGCATTTGACAAAATTCAGCATCCATTCATGATAAAAACTCTCAACAAAATGGGTATAGAGGCAAGTACCTCAACATCATAAAGGCCATATATGACAAACCCACAGTAAACATCATACTTAACAGCGAGAAGCTGAAAGGTTTTCATCTAAGATCGGAAACAAGACAGGGATGCCCATTCTCCCCACTGTTATTCAACATAGTACTGGAGGTCCTAGCTACGGCAATCAGACAAAACAAAGAAATACAAGGCATCCAGATTGGTAAAGAAGAAGTCAAACTGTCACTATTTGCAGATGACATGATATTGTACATAAAAATGACTAAAGACTCCACTCCAAAACTACTAGAACTAATATCTGAACTCAGCAAACTTGCAGGATACAAAATTAATACACAGAAATCTGTTGCTTTCCTATAAACTAACATTGAGCTAACAGAAAGAGAAATCAGGAAAACAATTCCATTCACAAATGCATCAAAAAGAATAAAATACCTACAAATAAACCTAACCAAGGAAGTGAAAGACCTATACCCTGAAAACTAAAAGACAATCCTAAGAGAAATTAAAAAAGACACTAACAAATGGAAATTCATCCCATGCTCTTGGCTAGGAAGAATAAATATTGTCAAAATGGCTATACTACCAAAGCAATCTACAGATTCAATGCAATCCCTATCAAAATAACAACAGTATTCTTCAACGAACTGGAACAAATAGTTCTAAAATTCATATGGAAACACAAAAGATCCCAAATAGCCAAAACAATCCTGAGAAGGAAGAATAAAACAGGGAATTATGCTCCCTGACTTCAAGCTCTACTACAAAGCTACAATAATCAAGACAACTTGGTACTGGCATAAGAACAGACCCACAGACCAGTGGGACAAAATAGAGAGTCCAGAGATTAACCCAAGCATATACGGTTGATTAATATTTGATAAAGGAGCCATGGATATACAATGGGGAAATGACAGCCTCTTCAACAGCTGGTGTTGGCAAAACTGGACAGCTACATGTAAGAGAATGAAACTGGATCATTGTCTAACCCCATACAAAAAAGTAAATTCAAAGTGAATCAAAGACCTGAATGTAAGTCGTGAAACCATAAAACTCTTAGAAAAAAACATAGGCAAAAATCTCTTGGACATAAACATGAGCAACTTCTTCATGAACATATCTCCCCGGGCAAGGGAAACAAAAGCAAAAATGAACAAGTGGGACTATATCAAGCTGAAAAGCTTCTGTACAGCAAAGGACACCATCAGTAGAACAAAAAGACATCCTACAGTATGGGAGAATATATTCATAAATGACATATCTGATAAGGGGTTGACATCCAAATATATAAAGGGCTCACGCACCTCAACAAACAAAAAGCAAATAATCCAATTAAAAAATGGGCAGAGGATATGAATAGACACTTCTCCAAAGAAGAAGTTCAGATGGTCAACAAGCACATGAAAAGATGCTCCACCTCGCTAATCATCAGAGAAATGCAGATTAAAACCACAATGAGATATCACCTCACACCAGTTAGGATGGCCAACATCCAAAACACAAACAACAACAAATGTTGGCGAGGATGTGGAGAAAGGGGAACCCTCCTACACTGCTGGTGGGAATGCAAATTAGTTCAACCATTGTGGAAACAGTATAGAGATTCCTCAAAAAACTCAAAATAGAAATAACATTTGACCCAGGAATTCCACTCCTAGGAATTTACCCTAAGAATGCAGCAGCCCAGTTTGAAAAAGACATATGTACCCCTATGTTTATTTCAGCACTCTTTATAATAGCCAAGAAATGGAAGCGACCTAAGTGTCCATCAGTAGATGAATGGATAAAGAAGATATGGTACATATACACAATGGAATATTATTTAGCCATAAGAAGAAAACAAATCCTGCCATTTGCAACAACATGGATGGAGCTAGAGGGTATTATGCTCAGTGAAATAAGCCAGGCAGAAAAAGACAAGTATCAAATGATTTCACTCGTATGTGGAGTATAAGAACAAAGAAAAAAAACTGAAGGAACAAAACAGCAGCAGACTCACAGAACCCAAGAATGGACTAAAAGTTACCAAAGGGAAAGGGACTGGGAGGATGGGTGGGAAGGGAGAGACAAGTGTGATAAAGGGGCATTACGATTAGCAGACATAATGTGTGTGGGGGGGCATGGGTAGGGCTGTACAACATAGAGAAGACAAGTAGTGATTGTATAGCATCTTACTATGCTGATGTACAGTGACTGTAATGGGGTACCTGGTGGGGACTTGATGATGGGGGAGTCTAGTAACCATAATGTTGCACATGTAACTGTAGATTAATGATACCAAAAAAAAAAGGAGTTTAGGGAGGAGGGGATTTCCATCATTTATCATCAGTGAAATCTGCAGCAACATGCTGTCAAGCATTATGCATATCTGAGATCTGAGTCCAACTTACTAGTTGTCAAATATTTGAGAAAATACCAAAATATTGTCACCTCTGAAATATCCCATTTTTTCTAGTTGCAGCTGAAAATTACACATTGGAATGTTTTAAATATGGATGAACACAGAAGGAAAATACAGACATTCTGCAAATTATGGCTCTAGACACCCTCCCTGTGGCACTTGTACCAACCACAACCCCTGTGACCTTGAATTTCAACTATATTTAACAGCTGCCTAAGTGGGTCTTCCACACAAACCAATCTTAGACTTGGAATTCTATTGTTTCTTCATCTTTTCCTTTAAAATATCCATTTCCATTCTTTCCTTCACATACAATGTTATTTACACACGCCCAACTCTGAAGGGCTATGTCTTCTAGTTTTTTAAAATTTGATGAGATAAAAAATGTAACACATATAATGTAACAATATTCATTATTACATGTATTATTTGCTGACATGAAAAATATCAAATGCATATTATTTGAATAAAATATATTTCAAAACAACAGTGAATCTCATTATTAACACATTTATACATTCATATTAAAAATTTTCAAATACATTTGCCCACTGTTAATATCTAAATCATCTAGGTACTGAGCCTAGGCATTATAGATTTTCTCTCTCCTTTTTAAAATTTGCGATTGTGAAATTTTCTGTAATTGCTTATGAAGTAAAATATTTATTTTTACTTAAACATTAAAATGGACATTTCCCTGAATTAACTTTGCATATTGACATCTAGGAAAATAAGGAAAAGCTAATGATGTTGATATATGCACTCTCTCTGACCCATCTTTGAATTACTGTATATACACAAAGAATTTAAGAAGCTCTCCTGCTCGATGTTGATTATATTACTACATGTTGGGCTGGTCTTAAAATGCAGTGTTATGGGAATTAATCAAAGTTAGTGTAGAATATTTTTTTCTACACATTTAAGTCTGTCCAGGAATGAATAAAGTTATAAGTATTTCCTGCAGTATAGAATGAAGATGATAAAAAACAATCTAGCCCCTTGAGTTGTTATAATGATTAAATAGAAGAATATTCTATAATGTGCACTGTAAACCAATGTTAGATCAGACATTTTCTGCTATTTACACCTGGGTGAGAAGGAAGTAACACATTAAGTCATCTCCCCACATTTATCTAGGAAATAAGTGTAAACTAATGTACTAATTCATCTTAAGAGAAAACCAGGTCTACAAAACTGAAAAGAGATCAGACAGGTGTACATAAGAGTTAGCTATGTAGAAGAGAAAGCCTTGGGTCAGAACCAGACAGGCTTTACCATCTCTGTCTCTCGAAAATCTTATGTTATTTCTTCTTTTTTTTATAATTTTCACCTTTTCAGTTGACAAGATATTGAAATGTTTAAGGGGAATCACAGTAAAAATTAAAACGCAAAACAAAGCAAATGGAAAATCTCCTATAGCAACAGGTGTAGAGTATATATTCCTATCTACGTACTATCTGTTTGCAGTTAGATCCAGAAGCTAGAGAAGGGAAACAGATACAAAGAGAGATGAAGTGTGCTTATAGATTGATTTGGTTTCAACTCCTTGTGACTTCTAGATTGTTGGTGAACTTCCAAGATGTTAAAGAATGTTACACTGAGCTACTTCAGGGAAGCTGTTTTCCTCTGAGATAAGCCATTTCATTATTTCTTATTTCATTTCTTTATTTAAAATGTTATTTATCTCCTGAAACTTTTACCCAGTGTTAGAGAATAAGGCTTGATGTGAACCACTTGCTGTCTTTTTCTGGTTTCCAGGGATCCCATATGCACCTATGTTGAAAAATTGCCAAAATCTGAGAAAACAAATAAATAATAGTAGGTGCAGAATGATTTGTTGATAATTAAAGAAGTTACTCAAGGTATTCTGAAGACTTAAATGGATTTAAAGCTAATTCTATTGATTTAGAGTTTGGGATAGTAGAAGATTATAAAATGTGTTTTCAGTTTGAATCCACCTTCAATTTGAATCTTCCACCTTACTAAGCAGATGAGAAATAATTGATACCACACAGTTCTTTCCTGCCACTATTTCAAGATTCTTTCTTCCTACTGTTTGCACTTTTTGACATTCCTGCCATGTTTGATGTCAGAAAGAAGACAGAAGGTAGGAGAACCATATGTTATATAAAGGAAGCTTATTCTGAACATAGCTGCTGGGGTCAAAGACTAGGATAAGGTTAACCCCTTAGTAATCTCAGGCAACATTTCCACTATTCCATACTGACATTCTATTATTTCAAAACTAACAATTTTTCCCAATTTTTTTATTTTCTAATTTTAAATTTTCTTCATTTTTCCACTCTTGATGGATCTCTGTGGTACTTATTTCTATGTTCTACATGTACCTGGGACTTGAGATGATATTTACTGCACATAAATTTTTAAGCATTTCTAAATGAACAGAATGAATGATTTTAAGCACTCATCAATGGAACTCGGGACTAGTAATGGGAGGATAAATACATGATTTAATAAAAGCTGGATTTCTCAGATGCACTATTTCAAGCCATGAGAGGTTAAGCAATCTATGCAGCTCTTTAAAAAACAAATCATTGATATTATAGGTTGAAGCGTGTCCCTCAAAAAAATATATTGAAGTTCTAACTTGAAGTACTTCAGAATGTGACCCGCTTTGGAAATAGGGTAATTACAGATGTAACCAGTTAAGATAAAATGAGGCCAGAAAAGTAGGGTTGGTGAGGATTAAAGATGGCGGCATGAGAGGTGAGACACAGGATTCCTCGTAAAATGTCATACAATATGAAAATATAATTAATACAACTAATCCTGAAAGAGCAACATGAATGATGACTGCGCCACACTGCATACACCTGGATAAAAGAGCAGACCTCACAGAACAGGGTAATGTACCAAAGCTATGGCCCAGTAGGACCCAAGCCCTTCCCCCACCCCAGCTCACCAGCGGGGAGGGAGTGGAGTCCTGGGATTGCTGAATACCTAAGTCCAAAGATCTTCTCTGGGAGCACAAACCTACATTTCATGGTGCTTGCATGAAACTCTCATGATTACGGGGTTGGAAAGCTAAAACAGGCAGAATTCCTGGAGAGACTGAAATTCCAGCCACTTGTGGAAAGCAGGGATCCATATCTGGCTGCTCTGGAACAAAAGAAAGGCGGGCAGTCTGAGAGACTTCCTAACAAGGAAGCCCTTAGCGAGAGGGCTGCTAAAGGGGCAAGGATTGCACAGAGTTTACTGCTCAGGAGACAGGACAGGTAGACAAAATTGTCCAGGTGCACTGTGCCCAGCAGGTAGGGAGCTTTGCCATATAGAATCATATTTAAGGAGGAAAAAGAAATCTTCCTCCTTAGATGATCTTCAGGTTCTCCAGCTCCCTGGCTGGCTACAGAGTTCCAAGGACCTCCTCTGTGATACGCAGCTTACTGTGCCTTTCTCTCATCCAGCCCCACCTGGCTTGCAAATTGGAAAACCCTATCCTGGTGTTAACCCAGCCAGAGGGAAGATCTGTCTACAGCAGCTACAAATGCAAAGCATAGAGGCTTATACCTGTGTGTTCAGCCCACTGGTTCAGGCAGTAGAGACAGGTATAGTAGCTGGGAAGCAGGAAACAGCTCTTTCCTCACCCCAGGCACCAATCACTCCCCTGGGACCCCTGTCTTTGCTTCAGAGGCTGAGCAGCTCCAGAGAGTAGGGCTTCTGAGCACTAGAGGGTGCCATATACAAATATGAAATGCCAAAGGAATTTGGTTCAGAGTAAAATTATTAATACAACTCCTGAGACAGATTTAAATGACACTGACCTCATGACTCTTCCTGGAAAGGAGTTCAAAATAAAAATCATTAACATGTTCATGGAGGTATGGAAAGATATTCAAGAACTCAGGAATGAATTCTGGTTGGAGATCCAATCATTGAAGAGCACAATGGACGGTATTAAAAGCAGATTGGCTACAGTGGAGGAGATGATAAATGAAATAGAAACTAGATAAGAGGAATACAAAGAAGCTAAGGCACAGAGAGAAAAAAGGATCTCTACGAACGAAAGAATATTGAGAGAACTGTGTGACCAATCCAAACGGAACAATATTTGCATTATATGGGTACCAGAAGAAGAAGAGAGAGAAAAAGGGATAGAAAGTGTCTTTGAGGAGGTAATTGCTGAAAACTTACCCAGTCTGAGGGAGGAGATAGTCTCTCAGGCCATGGAGGTGCACAGATCTCCCAACACAAGGAACACAAGGAAGACAACACCAAGACATATAATAATTAAAATGGCAAAGATCAAGGATAAGGACAGACTATTAAAAGCAGCCAGAGAGAGAAATAAGATCACATACAAAGGAAAGCCCATCAGGCTATCATCAGACTTCTCAGAAGAAATCTTACAGGCCAGAAGGGAGTGGCATGATGTATTTAATGCAATGAAGCAGAAGGGCCTAGAATCAAGAATACTTTATCCAGCAAGGTTATCATTTAAATTTGAAGGAGGGATTAAACAATTTCCAGATAAACAAAAGCTGAGAGAATTTACCTCCCACACACCATCTCTACAGTGTATTTTGTAGAGACAGCTATAGATGGAGGTGTTCCTAAGGTTTAATAGCTGCCACCAGAGGTAATAAAACTACAGTAAAGAAAGTAGAACAGTTAATTACTAAGCAACTGTAAAATTTAATCAACTATCCCCAAAGTCAATCAAGGGATAAACAGACAAAAAGTACAGAATATGATACTTAATATATAAAGAATGGAGGAGGAAGGAAAAGAGGGAAGAGAAAAAAAAAGAACCTCTAGATTGTGTTTGGAATAGCATATTAAGTGAGTATAGTTAGACTCTTAGATAGGAAGGAAGTTAACCTTGAACCTTTGGTAACCACGAATCTAAAGCCTGCAATGGCAATAAGTACATACCTATTGATATTCACCCTAAAGGTAAATGGACTGAATACACCAATCAAAAGACACAGTCACTGAATGGATAAAAAGACAAGATCCATCTATATGCTGCCTACAAGAGACTCACTTTAAACCCAAAGACATACACAGACTAAAAGTGAAGGGATGAAAAAAGATATCTCATGCAACTAATAGGGAGAAAAAAGCAGGAGGTGCAGTACTTATAACAAACAAATAGACTTCAAAACAAAGAAAGTAACAAGAGACAAAGAAGGACATAACATAATGATAAGAGGGTCAATCCAAAAAGAAGATATAATCATTAGAAATATCTATGTACCCAACACAGGAGCACCTACATATGTGAAACAAATACTAACAGAATTAAAAAGGAGAAATAGAATGCAATGCATTCATTCTAGGAGACTTCAACACACCACTCACTCTGAAGGACAGATCAACCAGACAGAAAATAAGTAAGAAGACAAAGGCACTGAACAACACAATAGAAAAATATGGACCTAACAGACATCTACAGAACTCTACACCCAAAAGCAGCAGAATACACATTCTTCTCCAGTGCGCATGGAACATTTTCAGGAATAGATCCTATACAAGAAAACAAAAAGAGCCTCGGTAAATTAAAAAAGATTGAAATTGTACGAACCAGTTTCTCAGACCACAAAGATATGAAACTAGAAATAAATTACTCAAAGAAAATGAAAAATCCCACAAACACATGGAGGCTACACAACATGCTCCTAAATAACCAGTGGATCAATCACCAAATAAAAACAGAGATCAAGCAATATATGAAGACAAATGACAACAATAATTCAACACCGCAAAATCTCTGGGATGCAACGAAGGCCGTGTTAAGAGGAAACTATATTGCCATACAGGCCTACCTCAGGAAAGAAGAACAATCCCATATGAGCAGTCTAAACTCACAATTAACTAAAATAGAAAAAGAAGACCAAATGAGGTCCAAAGCCAGTAGAAAGAGGGACATAATAAAGATCAGAGCAGAAGTAAATAAAATCGAGACTAAAACAATAGAAAGAATGAATGAAAGCAGGAGCTGGTTCTTACAGAAAGTAAACAAAATATATAAACTCCTAGCCAGACTTATCAAGAAAAAAAGAGTCTACTCACATAAACAGAATCAAAAATGAGAAAGGAAAAATCACAACGGATGCTACAGAAACACAAAGAATTATTAGAGAATACTATGAAAAATTATATGCTAACAAACTGGATAACCTGGAAGAAATGGACAACTTTCTAGAAAAATACAACCTTCCAAGGCTGACCCAGAAATAAACAGAAAATCTGAACAGATCAACTACCAGCAATGAAATTGAACTGGTAATCAAAAACCTACCTAAGAACAAATGCCTGGGCCTAATGGCTTCACCGCTGAATTTTATCAAACATTTAGTGAGGACTTAATACCCATCCTCCTTTAACTTTTCCAAAGGGCAGAGGAAGAGGGAATACTTCCAAACTCATTCTATGAGGCCAGCATCACTCTAATACCAAAACCAGGCAGACACCACAAAAAAAGAAAATTACAGACTAATATTCCTGATGAACATAGATGCAAAAATACTCAACAAAATATTAGTAAAACTAATTCAAAAATACATCAAAAAGATCATCCATCATGATCAAGTAGGATTTATTCTAGGGATACAAAGATGGTACAACATTCGAAAATCCATCAACATCAACAAAAAGAAGAACAAAAACCACATCATCATCTCCATAGAGGCTGAAAAAGCATTTGACAAAATTCAACATCAATTCATGATAAAAACTCTCAACAAAATGGGTATAGAGGGCAAGTACCTCAACGTAATAAAGGCCACATATGACAGACCCACAGCCAACATTACACTTAACAGTGAGAAGCTGAAAGCTTTTCCCTTAAGATCGGGAACAAGACAAGGATGCCCACTCTCTCCACTTTTATTCAATATAGTATTGGAGGTCCTAGCCATGGCAATCAGACAACACAAAGAAATAAAAGGCATCCAGATTGGCAAGGAAGAAGTTAAACTGTGCCTGTTTGCAGGTGACATGATATTGTACATAAAAAACCCTAAAAAATTCACTCCAAAAATACTAGATCTAATATCTGAATTCAGCAAGTTGCAGGATACAAAATTAATACACAGAAATCTGTGGCATTCCTATACACTAACAATGAATTAGCAGAGAGAGAAATCAGGAAAACAATTCCATTCAAAGTTGCAGCAAAAAGAATAAAATACCTAGGAATAAAACTAGTGAAAGACCTATACTCTAAAAACTACAAGATACTCATGAGAGAAATTAAAGAAGATACCAATAAATGAAAACACATCCCATGTTCATGGACAGAAAGAATTTATATTGTGAAAATGTCCATCCTACCTAAAGCAATCTACAGATTCAATGCAATTCCTATCAAAATACCAACGGCATTCTTAAGTGAACTAAAATCATTCTAAAATTTATATGGAAACACAAAAGACCCCGAATAGCCAAAAAAATCCTGAGAAGGAAGAATAAAGTGGGGGGATTATGCTCCCCAACTTCAAGCTCTACTACAAAGCCACAGTACTCAAGACAATTTGGTATTGGCACAAGAACAGACCCATAGACCAATGGAACAGACTAGATAGCCCTGATATAAACCCAACCATATATGGTCAATTAATATATGATAAAGGAGCCATGGACATACAATGGGGAAATGACAGCCTCTTCAACAGCTGGTGTTGGCAAAACTGGAGAGCTACATGCAAGAGAATGAAACTGGATTATTGTTTAACCCCATACACAAAAGTAAACTCGAAATGGATCAAGGACCTGAATGTAAGTCATGAAACCATAAAACTCTTAGAAGACAACATAGGCGAAAATCTCCTGAATATAAGCATGAGCAACTTCTTCCTGAACACATCTCCTTGAGCAAGGGAAACAAAAGCAAAAATGAACTCATGGGACTACATCAAACAAAAAAGTTTCTGTACAGCAAAGGACACCATCAACAGAACAAAAAGGCATCCTACAGTATGGGAAAATATATTTGTAAATGACATATCCGACAAGGGGTTAATATCCAAAGTATATAAAGAACTTACATGCCTCAACACCCAAAAAGCAAATAAACTGATTAAAAAATGGCAGAGGATATGAAGAGACAGTTCTCCCAAGAAGAAATTCAGATGGCCAAGAGACACATGAAAAGATGCTCCACATAACTAATCATCAGGGAAATGCAAATTAAAACCACAATCAGATGTCACCTCACACCAGTAAGGATGGCCGGCATCCAAAAGACTAAGAACAACAAATGCTGGTGAGGATGCAGACAAAGGGGAACCCTCCTACACTGCTGGTGGGAATGTAAGCTTGTTCAGCCATTGTGGAAAGCAATATGGAGGTTCCTCAAAAAACTAAAATAGAAATACCATTTGACCCGGAAATCCCACTCTTTGGAATTTACCCAAAGAATACAGCTTCTCAGATTCAAAAAGATATATGCACCCCTATGTTTATTGCAACACTTTTTACATTAGCCAAGATATGGAAGCAACCTGAGTGTCCATCAGTAGATGAATGGATAAAGAAGATGTGGTACATATACACAATGGAATACTATTCAGACATAAGAAAGAAACAAATCCTACCATTTGCAACAACATGGATGTAGCTGGAGGATATTATGCTCAGTGAAATAAGCCAGGTGGAGAAAGACAAGTGCCAAATGATTTCCCTCATTTATGGATTATAGCAACGAAGCAAAACTGAAGGAACAAAATAGCAGCAGACTCAGAGACTCCAAGAAGGAACTAGTGGTTACCAAAGGGGAGGGGTGTGGGAGGGCAGGTAGGGAGGGTGGGAGAAAGGTATTGAGGGGTATTTTGTTTAGTACACATAGTGTGGGGGGTCACGGGGAAAACAGTGTAGCACAGAGAAGGCAAACAGTGAAATCTGTGGCATCTTACTACACCCAAGGACAGTGACTGCATTGGGGTATGGGTGTGGACTTGAAAATATAGGTAAATGTAGTCACCACCTTGTTTTTTCATGTGAAACCTTCATAAGAGTGTATATCAATAATACCTTAATAGAAAAATAAATAAATAAATAAAGAGCTTGGGTTTGATTCTTTGATCAGAGAAGGTTTGTAATCAGGCAAAGGCATGTAATTCTGTGCCATTAAATCAAGCTGACCAATCATATGTCACGTGACCTGCACCCAACAATAGGGAACTGTGTTTCTTCATCCCTGTTCATGGCAAGAGTCCTAAATAAGCCACATGTCCTGCCATGTGCTGTGGGAGGCACTGTGCGAAGGAGGTCATGGTCTCGTGGAGAAGCCTCACAAGCCCAACCTCCAGTAATGACTTGTTTTCATTGAATTTACACAAATGCCCTGTTAACGTATTGCTTATGGTGGCCTGTCTCTGTGATTCATCAGATAGAAGCATTATGGATAATGGGCCCCCAACATACTATCCCAATGATTCTACATGTGTCCTGATGAGCTGCAGCAACTAAGAATGGCCACCCCAGTTGGCCTTTAAAATCCCCTGTAATTAAATGAAGACCCAGATAAAAATCAGTACTAGAAGTAGGGAGCAAAGTGTTGGTCTGTTACTTTCTCTGCAATATTCTAATAACTAATTGTACTTTCAGAGTAGGAAAATACAGTAAAACAATTCAAAGGAAAACACTTCTGTTCTCTAAGTTGTTTGTTGTGTGTATTTATTACACTCTGTATATGATCATGGATGATATTTACTGAATGCTCACCTTGTACCAAGGAATGTGCTAAATGTTTTATATATACATTGTCTCATTAAAGACCCCATAATACAGGCTTGGTCATCATCCTTATTTTATAGAGGCAGAAATAAATACTTTTGGATCAGGCATGAAGGAAGGTGTAGAGCCAGGATTTCAACAAGGAAGCCGGACCCCACCACGGACCGTGGCACTGCCCTCACTGTGCAGCCATCTTGCACGAATCCCAGACGTAGGTGCTGCCAGCCAGAGAGAGGGCCCGGGTCACCAGTCACATTACTTGAAAGTAAGATGGATCACCTTTGTAGTAGTGTTGATGAAAGAAAAAAAAATTAACAGAAAGCTAACGGTTTCCTTTATTGCATATAGCCACAGGTACTGAAAAATTATGTTTATTCTTACAATAATAAGATGTAAATCTAATCAGTTGTCATATATGACCAATAATGGCACATATATATGTACTTATTTTATAGAGAAATAGCTGAGACAATATACATATCTCTGCCAACTGTCAACTGGTTTATTCTCATAAATGTATCACAATGCCTGGACAATTTACAACACATATTTTTTAGAGATAGTATTTTTTTACAGTAGTATTTGCATTACCTTTTGATTTCTTTTAATTTATTTGATATCATTAATCTACATTTACATGTGCAATATTATGGTTATTAAACTACCCACTTCATCAGGTCCCCCCACCAACCCCATTACAGTCACTATCCATAAGCGTAATGAGATGCTATAGAATCACTACTTGTCTTCTCTGTGTTGTACAGCCCTCCCCGTGCACCCCCAATATTACATCTACTAATCGTAATGCCCCTTTATCCCCCTTGTCCCTCCCTTCCCACCCATCCTCCAAGTCCCTTTCCCTTTGGTAACTTTTAGTCCATTCTTGGGTTCTCTGAGTCTGCTGCTGTTTTTTTTCTTTCAGTTTTTTTCTTTGCTCTTATGCTCCACATATGAGTGAAATCATTTGATACTTGTCTTTTTCCACTTGGCTTATTTCACTGAGCATAATACCCTCTAGCTCCATCCATTTTGTTGCAAATGGCAGGATTTGTTTTCTTCTTATGGCTGAATAATATTCCATTGTGTATATGTACCACCTCTTCTTTATCCATTCATCTACTGATGGACACTTAGGTTGCTTCCATTTCTTGGCTATTGTAAATAGTGCTGCAATAAACATAGAGGTGCATATGTCTTTTTCACACTGGGCTGCTGCATTCTTAGGGTAAATTCCTGGGAGTGGGATTCCTGGGTCAAATGATATTTCTATTTTGAGTTTTTTGAGGAACCTCCATACTGCTTTCCACAATGGTTGAACTAATTTGCATTCCCACCAGCAGTGTAGGAGGATTCCCTTTTCTCCACATCCTCACCAGCATTTGTTGTTGTTTGTCTTTTGCATGTTGGCCATCCTCACTGGTGTGAGGTGATATCTCATTGTGGTTTTAATCTGCATTTCTCTGATGATTAGCGATGTGGAACATCTTTTCATGTGCCTGTTGGCCATCTGAATTTCTTCTTTGGAGAAGTGTCTATTCATGTCCTCTGCCCAATTCTTAATTGGATTATTTGCTTTTTGTTTGTTGAGCTGCATGAGTTCTTTATATATTTGGGATGTCAACCCCTTATCGGATATGTCATTTATGAATATATTCTCCCATACTGTAGGATATCTTTTTGTTCTACTGATGGTGTCCTTTGCTGTACAGAAGCTTTTCAGCTTGATATAGTCCCCCTTGTTCATTTTTGCTTTTCTTTCCCTTGCCCGGGGAGATATGTTCATGAAGAAGAAGCTCATGTTTATGCCCAAGAGATTTTTTCCTATCTTTTTTTCTAAGAGTTTTATGGTTTCGTGACTTACATTCAGGTCTTTGATCCATTTTGAGTTTACTTTTGTGTATGGGGCTAGACAGTAGTCCAGTTTCATTCGCTTACATGTAGCTGTCCAGTTTTTCCAACACCAGCTGCTGAAGAGGCTGTCATCTCCCCATTGTATATCCAAGGCTCCTTTATCATATATTAATTGACTATGTTTGGGTTAATGTTTGGATTTTCTATTCTGTTCCACTGGTCTGTGGGTCTGTTTTTGTGCCAATACCAAATTGTCTTAATTACTGTGGCTTTATAGTGGAGCTTAAAGTCAGGGAGCGCAATTCCCCGTTTGATTCCTCCTTCTCAGGATTGCTTTGGCTATTCAGGGTCCTTTGTGATTCCATGTGAGTTTTAGAATTATTTGTTCTAGTTCATTTAAGAAAGCTGTTGGTATTTTGATAGGGATTGCATTGAATTTGCAGATTGCTGTAGGTAGTATAGCCATTTTGACAATATTTATTCTACCTAGCCAAGAGCATGGGATGAATTTCCATTTGTTAGTGTCCTCCTTTATTTCTCCTAGGAGTGTCTTGTAGTTTTCAGAGTACAGGTCTTTCACTTCCTTGGTTAGGTTTATTCGTAGGTATTTTATTATTTTTGATGCAATTGTGAATGGAATTGTTTTTCTGATTTCTCTGTTAGCTCATTGTTAGTGTATAGGAAAGCAATAGATTTCTGTGTGTTAATTTTGTATCCTGCAACTTTGCTGAATTCAGATATTAGTTCTAATAGCTATGGAGTGGATTCTTTAGGGTTTTTTATATACAATATCATGTCATCTGCTAATAGTGACATTTTGACATCTTCTTTACCAATCTGGATGCCTTGTATGTCTTTGTTTTGTCTGATTGCCATAGCTAGGACCTCCAGTACTATGTTGAATAACAGTGGAGAGAGTGGGCATCCCTGTCTTGTTCCAGATCTTAGATGAAAAGTTTTCAGCTTCTCAGTGTTAAGTATGATGTTAGCTGTGTGTTTCTCATATAGGGCCTTTATGATGTTGAGGTATTTGCCCTCTATACCCATTTTGTTCAGAGTTTTTATCATGAATGGATGCTGAATTTTGTCAAATGCTTTTTCAGCATCTATGGAGATGATCATGTGGTTTTTGTTCTTCTTTTTGTTGATGTGGTGGATGATGTTGATGGATTTTCGAATGTTGTACCACCCTTGTATCTCTGAGATGAATCCCACTTGATCATGGTGTATGATCTCTTGATGTATTTTTGAATTCGGTTTGCTAATATTTTGTTGAGTATTTTTGCATCTATGTTAATCATGGATATTGATCTGTAATTTTCTTTTTTGGTGAGGTCTCTGCACGGTTTTGTTATTAGAGTGATGCTGGCTTCATAGAATTAGTTTGGAAGTATTCCCTCATCTTCTATTTTTTGGAAAACTTTAATGAGAATGGGTATTATTTCTTCTGTATATGTCTGGTAGAATTCAGAGGTGAATCCATCAGGCCCAGGGGATTTGTTCTTTGGTAGTTTTTTGAATACCGATTCAATTTCATTTCTGGTGACTGGTCAGTTTAGTTTTTCTGTTTCTTGCTTGGTCAGTATTGGAAGGTTGTATTTCTCTAAGAAGTTGGCAATTTATTCTAGGTTTACCAGTTTGTTAGCATATTGATTCTCATTGTATTCTCTTATAATTCTTTGTATTTCTGTGGGGTCCGTTGTGATTTTTCCTTTCTCATTTCTGATTCTGTTTATGTGTGTAGATTCTCTTTTTCTCTTAATGAGTCTGGCTAGGAGTTTATCTATTTTGTTTATTTTTTCAAAGAACCAACTCTTGGTTTCATTGATTTTTTTCCTATTGTTTTATTCTTCTCAATTTTATTTATTTCTTCTCTGATCTTTATTATGTCCCTCCTTCTGGTGACATGGGGCCTCATTTGTTCTTCTTTTTCCAATTTCAATAATTGTGTCTTTAGACTATTCATTTGGGATTGTTCTTCCTACTTTAAATAGGCCTGGATTGCAATATACTTTCCTCTTAGAACTGCCTTTGCTGCGTCCCACAGAAGTTGTGGCTTTGTGTTACTGTTGTCATTAGTCTCCATATATTCTTTGATTTCTGTTTTAATTTGGTCATTGACCCATTGCTTATTTAGGAGAATGTTATTAAGCTTCCATGTATTTCTGAGCCTTTTTGTTTTCTT
>JAQQAC010014596.1:24264129-24314764 GCA_029783875.1 Phataginus tricuspis | reverse complement strand
AAGAAAACAAAAAGGCTCAGAAATACATGGAAGCTTAATAACATTCTTCTAAGTAAGCAATGGGTCAATGACCAAATTAAAACAGAAATCAAAGAATATATGGAGACTAATGACAACAACAACACAAAGCCACAACTTCTGTGGGAAGCAGCAAAGGCAGTTCTAAGAGGAAAGTATATTGTAATCCAGGCCTATTTAAAGAAGGAAGAACAATTCCAAATGAATAGTCTAAAGACACAATTTCTGAAATTGGAAAAAGAAGAACAAATGAGGCCCCAAGTCACCAGCAGCAGGGACATAATAAAGATCAGAGAAGAAATAAATAAAATTGAGAAGAATAAAACAATAGAAAAAAATCAATGAAACCAAGATCTGGTTCTCTGACAAAATAAACAAATAGATAAATCCCTAGCCAGACTCATTAAGAGAAAAAGAGAATCTACACACATAAACAGAATCAGAATGAGAAAGGAAAAATCACGATGGACCCCACAGAAATACAAAGAATTATAAGAGAATATTATGAGATTCTATATGCTAACAATCTGAAAAACATACAAGAAATGGACAACTTCTTAGAAAAATACAACCTTCCAAGACTGCCAAACAAGGAACAGAAAACCTAAACAGACCAATCACCAGCAACGAAACTGAATCAGTAATCAAAAAACTACCCAAGAACAACACCCCTGGGCCAGATGGATTCAGCTCTGATATTTACCAGACATATAGAGAAGAAATAATACCCATTCTCCTTAAAGTTTTCCAAAAAATATAAGAGGGAATACTTCCAAACTCATTCTATGAAGCCAGCATCACTCTAATACCAAAACCAGGCAAAGACCTCACCAAAAAAGAAAATTACAGACCAGTAACCCTGATTAACGTAGATGCAAAAATTCTCAACAAAATATTAACAAACTGAATTCAAAAATACATCAAGAGGATCATACACCATGATCAAGTGGGATTCATCCCAGGGATGCAAGGATGGTACAATATTCGAAAATCCATCAACATCATCCACCACATCAAGAAAAAGAAGAACAAAAACCACATTATCATCTCCATAGATGCTGAAAAAGCATTTGACAAAATTCAGCATCCATTCATGATTAAAACTCTCAACAAAATGGGTATAGATGGCAAGTACCTCAACATCATAGAGGCTATATACGACAAACCCACAGCTAACATCATACTTAACAGCAAGAAGCTGAAAGCTTTTCATCTAAGATCGGGAACAAGACAGGGATGCCCACTCTCTCCACTGTTATTCAACATAGTACTGAAGGTCCTAGCCACAACAATCAGACAAAACAAAGAAAGACAAGGTATCCAGATTGGTAAAGAAGAAGTCAAATTGTCACTATTTGCTGATGACATGATATTATACATAAAAAACCCTAAAGACTCCACTCCAAAACTACTAGAACTAATGTCTGAATTCAGCAAAGTTGCAGGATACAAAATTAACACACAGAAATCTGTTGCTTTCCTATACACTAACGATAAACTAATAGAAAGAGAAATCAGTAAAACAATTCCATTCACAATTGCATTAAAAAGAATTAAATACCTAGGAATAAACCTAACGAAGGAAGTGAAAGACCTGTACTCTGAAATCTACAAGACACTCCTAAGAGAAATTAAAGAGGACACTAACAAATGGAAATGCATCCCATGCTCTTGACTAGGTAGAATAAATGTTGTCAAAATGGCTATACTACCTAAAGCAATCTAAAGATTCAACGCAATCCCTATCAAAATCCCAACAGCTTTTGTCAATGAACTGGAACAAATAATTCTAAAATTCATATGGACCCACAAAAGACCCGAATAGCCAAAGGAATCCTGAGAAGGAGGAATCAAACAGGGGGAATTACGCTCCCTGACTTCAAGCTCTACTATAAAGCCACAGTAATCAAGACAATTTGGTATTGACATAAAAACAGACCCACAGACCATTGGAACAGAATAGAAAATGCAAACATATACAGTCAATTAATATTTGATAAAGGAGCCTTAGATATACAATGGGGAGATGACAGCCTCTATAGCATCTGATGTTGGAAAAACTGGACAGCTACATGTAAGAGAATGAAACAGGACTACTGTCTAGCCCCATACACAAAGGTAAACTCAAAATGGATCAAAGACCTGAATGTAAGTCATGAAACCATAAAACTTAGAAAAAACATAGGCAAAAATCCCTTGGACATGAACATGAGCGACTTCTTCGTGTACATATCTCCTTGAGCAAGGGAAACAAAAGCAAAAATGAATAAGTGGGACTATATCAAGCTGAAAAGCTTCTGTACAGCAAAGGACACCATCAGTAGAACAAAATATATCCTACAGTATGGGAGAATATATTCATAAATGACTTATCCGATAAGGGGTTGACATCCAAAATATATAAAGAACTCATGCAGCTCAACAAACGAAAAGCATATAATCCAATTAATAAATGGGCAGAAGACAATAGACACTTCTCCAAAGAAGAAATTCAGATGGCCAACAGGCACGTGAAAAGATGCTCCACATTGCTGGTCATCAGAGAAATGCAGATTAAAACCACAATGAGGTATCATCTCACACCAGTGAAGATGGCCAACATCCAAAACACAAACAACAACAAATGTTGGCGAGGATGTGGAGAAAAGGAACCCTCTTACACTGTTGGTGGGAATGCAAATTAGTTCACCCATTGTGGAAACAGTATGGAGGTTCCTCAAAAAACTCAAAATAGAAATACCATTTGACCCAGGAATCCCACTCCTAGGAATTTACCCTAAGAATGCAGCAGCCCAGTTTGAAAAAGACAGATGCACCCCTATGTTTATCGCAGCACTATTTACAATAGCCAAGAAATGGAAGCAACCTAAGTGTCCATCAGTAGATGAATGGATAAAGAAGAGGTGGTACATATACACAATAAAATATTATTCAGCCATAAGAAGAAAACAAATCCTACCATTTGCAACAACATAGATGGAGCTAGAGGGTATTATGCTCAGTGAAATAAGCCAAGCCGAAAAAGACAAGTATCAAATGATTTCACTCATATGTGGAGCATAAGAACAAAGAAAAAAAACTGAAGGAACAAAACAGCAGTAGACTCACAGAACCCAAGAATGGACTAATAGTTACCAAAGGGAAAGGCACTGGGGAAGATGGGTGGGAAGGGAAGGATAAGGGGGAAAAAGCGGCATTACGATTAGCAGATGTAATGTTGGGGGGGCACGGGGAGGACTGTACAACTCAGAGAAGACAAGTAGTGACTCTATAGCTTCTCACTACTCTGATTGACAGTGACTGTAATGGGGTTGGTGGGGGGAACTTATGAAGTAGGTAGATTAATAACCATAATATTGCACATGTAATTGTACATTAAGGATACCAAAATAAATTATATAAAAAAAAGTTGCTGTCTATTTACAATATGGTCTTTGGTATTATTTTTTAATAAGTAAAAACCAACTTACGATCAGTCCCTTTCTGCAATCTTCTTTGATTCATTTCAGATAAAGATGGAGAACAGAAGATATTGGTTGACACTACAGTACACTAAAAACTAGGAATCGTGATATTTACACAGAAAATGGAACAAGCATCCATCTGTATTTCCTGTGAGATAACTACTCAGGTTTGCAGGGAGGTGGTGGGCAGCTTCACTGATATTCTGTTTAGAGCAAACAAGGCTGTGTTTAGATTGGCTGATGTCTGTGATTGAGTCCAATACCAGAGTCATAGCTGTGCTAAGGAAAGGCTGGTCTGGGAGCCAGTGTGTGGCTGATATTAGCCCCTCTGGATCCTAACACCTCGGTACATGGACCTACCTCAGCAGAAACCCAGTGTGTCTCACTGGGGCGAAACGGAGGCCAGTAGGAAGGGTTATGTGACATCAGGCGGAGATCCGGCCGCAGTTGCATGGCCTGAGCAGCCCCACCACGAAGGAGACTTCCTTTTCTTCTGAGCTCTCCTCCAGAGAAATGTCTACCACAGTGGTGGTGACTATTGTCGTGAGACTCGACCTACCTGTCATGGGGTGTGTTCTACACCACCACAGTCTCTTACTTGATCGAGGCCCCTGAATCGCCTCTTGTGTTGTACTGGTCTGGCTCCAGACTTCCTGAATTAGGCTGCAAAAAGGCATCCATCCCCCAAAAGGAGCCGTTTTGCCAATGGTTCAAAGTCCTGGTTTTCTCTCTGTAAAAGGATGATAAATAAAGGGGGCTGACCTCTTGGTCATGTCAAACTCTGGAGGTCCCAATGTAGAGAAGGAAGACAACCTTTTCACAATCTGAATGGAGGGTTGGAGTCACTCTATAAGCACAGAAAAATAAAACTGAAAAGACATAACAAAACATAAGAAAATTAACAGTATGGTGAGATTACAGGGGGTCTTTCACTTTTAAAATTTGTGCCCTTTAAGTACAAATTCTCTACAATGAGTGCCTGTTTTCTGAAAAGAGAAGATATATATAATGTTAAAATATGCACCTAAGAGAAATAAGTCAGATAGAGAAAGATACCACATGATTTCACTTCTAAGTGGAATTTAGAAAAGAAAACAAAAAAAGCAACAACAAAAAAAATCCAGAAACAGGCTCATAAATACAGAGAACAGAGAACAACCTGGTGGTTGCTGGTGGGGGATGGAAAGAGGGATAGGTAAAGAAGATTAAGAGGTACAAACTACCAATTATAAAATAAGTAAACCACAGGGATGAAAAGTTCAGCATAGGGAATACAGTCAATAATATTGTAATAACTTGGTATGGTGACAGATGGTACCTATACTTCTCATTTCATAATGTATATAGAAGTCAAATCACTATATTGTACACCTGACATTAATATAATATTATGTCAACTATAATTCAATAAACTTTTTAAAAAATGCACCAAAAACGTGAAGACAGTAAAATCCTTGTAAATGAGTATGCCTTCCTATAGATGCCTAAACAAACCAGGGTTGCCAGAAATCGCAACATGTAATTCTATTAAAACTCAAAGTGTGAGCAATGACTATCTCATTTTCTCATTTTTAAACACTCACAGAGAACAGCAGGGCTCAGCTGTGCCGAAGGATGAGAGCAGGCAGCTTTGTCTCCCTCTGTGTCAGTCGGCTTCCCTCTCTCATTTCCAGAATATCTATTCCTCCATTTCTCCTGTAATTACGGGGAAAGGTTTTCCTGGAGCGGCAGCTCTGAGATCAGCCAGTTCGGCCAACCTGCGTGTTCCCAGTTGCTGCTAACAATCTTCTTTAAAGGAACAGTTTTCAGCTCTGCTCCGAGACTTAAACAGCTAGGAAATGCATGATTTGAGTGTCTGAATCTGACAGCATTTGAACCCACTGTTAAATAGTACTTAGTACCTATTTAATTTTTTGTTTGCTTTTTATTTTTTGTCCTTAAATAAGCACCACGGAAATTAAAAGCAGTTACGAATTACCAAAATACAATTCAAAACCCTTAATCCCAAAAAGCCAGTTGATTCCTTGGATCAACAAATGCCAAAGTTCAGGGGAGGGTCAGAAAATTGGATGCTGTCTTTACTTTTGAAGAGTACTGTCTTTAAATTGCACACATTTGTCCTTAAACTGTCTAAATTCAACCTGAAAGGACAAAATGTTCCTCAGATTAAGTCTTTTTGCACCCTGGCAATATATACTTATTTTTAAAAAAGTGAGATCTGGGAGTGGGGCAGAAAGAAAAGGAAAGAGAAAGCATGAGCTCTCCATTTTGCTCATTTTTAGCACTAATCTGTGCTTCAGGTTTGACATTTAACAAACATGTTATTTGTTATTAGCCATTTCATTCATTCATTCAAAACCCTCTGTATTACACCAGGGAATAAAACAAAAATCTCTGTCCATGTGGAGCTTAACTTCTAATGAGTGGAGAATAAAGATAATAAACAAAATACATAGTATGTCAGGTCCTGCAGACAAAATAGAGCAGATACAGGGGAAACCAGGAGAAGACAGATTGCAGTTTTAGGTGGGGTGGGAGCGGTCTGGGTCAGTCTCATCGAGAAGGTGACTTTTAGGTAGACTTACAAAAGGGAAGTGGGTTACTAAGAGAAGTGAGTGCCCCAGTCAGGTAGAAGAAATGGTTCCGGCGTGCTGAGGAGGAGGAAGAGAGAGGAGTGGTCAGTGAATCGCAGGGCAGCTGAGACAGGGTTGGGGTGGAAGACGAGGTCAGCGAGATCATGGGGGGTGGGTATAGATTTTGTAGGGGCTCCTAGACCACTGTGGTGATCTTGACTTTGAGTGAAATGGGAGCCTTTGCGGGATTTTAAAAGGGGGACTGGTATAACCTAACTGGACAAGATCACTTCCGTTCCAATGCTGAGACTAGACAGGTGCAGGCAAGGGTCGGAGCATTGACCAGGTGGGAAGGAGTCCAGGGAATCCTGATGAGATGTTTACACCAGGGGGCTGCAGAGCGAGTGCTGCCAAGTGATCAGACCGGATCTGTTCTGAAGGTGGAGCTCACAGGGCTTGCTGATAGATGGGGTGGTGGGTGTGAAAGGAAGAGAGGAGACAAAGAAGAGATGGTCCAAGGATTTTTGGACTAACAACAGAAGTGTGGAGTTGCCACCCACTGAGTTTGTGTTTCTTTGTTTTGGGAACTCCCTGGTAAACTTTTGGAAGATGCAGACCAGTTTCCTTCTGCAAACTTCACAGGACTTCCCAGGAACATAATAAAAATGATGTTTAAATGTAAAAAATGTTTGACGTTCCCCTTACTTGGCCTTTTCTGTTCCACATGGAGGGTCTCAGCCTTCACCCTGTAGCTGCCCAGTCATTGATAGCTCTGCTTCCCCTGCTGGCACCACACCCGCATGTTCTCCACAGTGGCCCTAGTGGTGACCTTTGGATGGCCACAGGGAAGGGTTTTTGCCTCTCTACTTGGGGTATTGTTTTAACCTCTGGAATCCACATGGATTCAGTACTTTCCCAAACATGTGCAAGTCTAGGAAGAGAGATGTGAGAAGGACATCGGCTCATGTCCTGGTCTAAATATCTTGTTCTTAGACTACAGAGGGCATAGACTTTATCTAGAGGACACGGGACAAACATTTTTGATGCTTTCTACAGGGGCCAGCCCTAACATAAACATGTGACACTAGCCAGGTGTAAACAATAGGGAGCGGTGATACAGCCAGCCGAGGAGTCCCGGGAGTCACGGCTGCGTGGGAATGTGGGCGCAATGAATGAAACGTGTGTGAGCTGATGGCAGCCCAGGAACTCCTGACCAGCCCCCGGCCGGGGCATCAAGCAGCCCCATTAGGAAACGCCCTGGCCATTTGAAGCCTCCTCCTTCTGATAACTCTCTTGTTCTTCCCACTGCCCCGCTGACCATTCACTGCTGGGGGTCCTCACACACCCCCCCACCTGATGTCATGGCTCTTGCTCCCACTCCAGAAGTACCCAGGTCCCAGGTGCTTCCGGCCTCTGCGTCTGGGCAGCTCTGCTGCTCTCAGTGCTGCTGGCGTTTGTCTACTGATGTACAGTGATTCACTTGTTCTACATTCCAGAAGTAACTTTCAAAAACTGACCAATGTACACTCCCTGCATGCAACAAGGGAGTCTTCAGTATGTCAACATGTGAGATTAACAACCTTTTTAGTTTGTGTCAATCAGATGGGCAGATGCAGCATTTCATTTTTCTTTTAATCTGCATTTTCCTGACTACTGGTGAGGGTGAGTATCTTTTCAGGTGTTTATCGCCCATTTCTATTTCCTTCTGTAGATTAAGTATTCATACCCCTTGATTCTTTTTCTACTGGGTATTTTTTTTTTGTCTTTCCTTTAACAGGTATACATTTTGCAAATATTTTCTCCCCCTACTTTAAAAAAATATTTTAATGTTTTTATAATGTCTCTCATTGTGTAGGAAATTTCCCTTTTAAAGTCATTAAAGTAATCAAATTTGATTTTATTTTCCTTTCTGGCTTTTGTGTCTGCCTTAGGAAAACTTCTCCATATGAGGATTTTTAACAGTCTCCTTTAATTTCTTCTAATAAATTTATAATTTTTTTTTACATTTGGCCCTTTCATTCATCTGAAAATTAGTTTTTGTATAGTGTGAGGTACAAAAGTAACTTTATCTTCTTCAAATGAATAGCCAACATTATTTTCTGAAAAAAAATCCCTTGTTTCCCACTAATTTTAAATACCTTCATCTTACATTAAATTCTAGTCATGTGGCTGAGCAGCAACAATTCACTGACACTGAGTTCGGCTACATAAAGAACTCGGCAAGGCTCAGGGTGGTAAAAAGAAAAGCCCAGTTGGGGTTCCTGGACTCCATCACTGTTATGTATATTTAAGTATCATTAATTAGACCTTATCTTGTTGAAATGTAACAGATCATAATCTTCTTAAGAATATTTAATGTCTGTTAAAGGTCCCAGTTACAGACAGACCCCAGCTTTTGATGGTTCAACTAATGATTGTGTGAAAGGGAGACACATTTGGCAAAAACTTAGCTTTGAATTTTGTGTTTGGATATTTTCCTGGGCTAGCAATATGCAGTCTGATCTTCTTGTGAGGCTGGGCAGCAGTAGCAAGGGCAGCTCCTGGGCAGCCACACCATCACCAGAGTAAACAACTGATACACTGACAACCCATACAACTGCTCTGTTTTCCACTTTCAGTACAGTATCCAATAATTTACATGTAGCTAGTCAGCATTTTATTATAATATAGACTTTGTGTTAGATGATTTTACTCAACTGTAGGCTAATGTGTTCTGAGCACATTTAAGGTAGGCTAAGCTTAGCTATGATGTTCAGCAGGTTAGATGTATGGAATGCATTTTGGGCCTAGAATATTTTCAATTTAAGAGGGGTTCCTCAGAACATAAGCCCACTGCAGGGTAAGGAAGATCTGAATACAAATTATTTTATATCTTAACATGTATTTTATTATAAAACAGGAACAAAAGAAGGATAATCTGTAAAAACCTTCCCAGCTTCACGAGATCCTCATGATAGTCCAATCCCAGTGTTCTCTTACTCATGGAAGAGCACCTTGTCCTTCTGTCAGTAGCATGAGCCACCTTTTGTGCCCACAAGGGAAACATATTAGTCCTCCCTCTCTCTTTGATCCCACCCTGTTCAGGAGGAATTAGAGGAAAGGGGAAAGAGAAAGAGAGCATTGCCATATGGCTACACATGACCACAAATTCAGGCACTTTGCTGCTTCCTTTGTGTTTCCCCCTCCCACCTTTTCCCTGGTGGCATCTGAGTGAAGATGGCTGGTATCATGTTAGACCCAGGGGAAGTGGGAAGGTATTTACACTGACTTAAAGAAAAGTCTGATAAAAATACATTTACTTTTTAATATGTAGGAAGATCCCAAGTATATCTAGGTAAATACATTTAAATTTTGATTTGAGCTTGAAATTCATCAGCCTATGACCCTTTTGTTAGGCAAGTACACTGGGAACCACAGCAGGTTTTGTATTTCAACAGTGCTTTCCTTCTGGAGTCTTCCTTGTGAATGCTCAGTGCCTCTGAGGGTCCAAACTAAGTGTCCTCCCTGGAATTATTTACACAAAAATCTTCACCATCCCATGGTTATCTTTATGTCAAAAGGAGATTTTCATGCTTAAAAACTGCAGTTGCTTTTTGGGAAGGAAGTTCAAACACTGGAGAAGGTATGTCAGGAGCTAAGTTTTTTGCGGGAAAAATGAAGAGAAATTGAGACAAAAACTAAATTGATGAGTGTATTTCTAGAGACCTCGGAGCTACTGATAGCTCATTTCTCCCCAACTTTTTTCCTTCTTTTTCACTATGTGTGAATGTCCTCCAAGAGTGGGGCTACTTGTTACCAACCATGTCCATTTGTTCTTTCTCAATAAAAGAAAAGATTTCCAATTCATTTGAGGGATTTACACTTGTAAAATTTTCAGTGTTTACAAAGCCATTTAATACTCTTCCATTGTGATTCAGAGATCAATATAATCCCTAATTCATGTTTATTTTCTTCTGAAAGGATGAGTTTGGTCTTTTAAAACATGAAAAGATGCCACAACAATTTTCTTGAAAAGTTCATGGACACAAATGATTTTATCTTTTTGCCTGCTTCAACAACCCTGTCCATTTTTTAATGCTAACATAACTTTATAACCCTAGCTATTTCTACTTCATCCATTTACTGTACCCTCAAGATGCCTCCAAGTATAAAAGGAAGAGATAAATTTGATTTTTCTTTCAGGAATTGAGTACTATCTGCTGAGCAGCTGGGCACGTGCTCTGTAGGCCTCTTGCCCTCACTGACATGGGGTTCCGCACTCTGCAGAGACAAAAAGTGACTTCACATCCCCTTAGACCCAAAAGACTCAGGTTAGAGGGCAATATAATGGCTGGAAGAGAGAAGAAAGGACAGAAGGAAAATATTTAGCAGGTCTCTAAAACTTTAGTTTTTCAGCCCAAATAGTTTCTTGAAAGACACTGTTGGATGATAATTTTTATTTTAGTTTCCTGCCAAGCCCTTCTTCTGTGGCTGCTGCTGGATCACCAGCTCGCCAGCACAGGGGAAGGCACCGTGGTTCCCAAGGCTTTTCAAAGAACAAAAGGGAGCCTGCCTCACACTGATAAATTACTTGTTAGCACCTGTAAGTCTGTTTTGCATTTTGCTTTGACCTTTATTCACTGCTGATAACAGCGAGAGAAAATGAATCCTGACAGCATGTTGTGATTTTACAGTATCCAGCAGGAAAGCCTGGCTAATTATGAGCATATGATTTTTTTAAGTACCAAATTTTATATTTAATCCATGGTTTTGATAAACCTACTTATTCAGTAGCTGCTAATCATTGGGACATTCATTGCTTTTTTCCCATGATTCGAGCTGGATGGAGTTTGTTACCTAAAAAGTCATTTCTGTTAAGCTGGGAAATCATTGTTGTTTCTTCTTGGACTGTCCCTGCGGAGATGTTTTTACTGAACCACTCCAAGAGAAAAAAAAGCTGTTGGAATAGCAAACAAAGACCTCTGTGCTTCTTGCAGGAAGGCAATTCCAATGGTGTCTAGTTTCAGGGCAGAACACTAAGGTCATAATTTCAGGCCATCGATGGCTCTCCCAGATGTCTTTGGTCAAGTTAATCAGAGTTTGCCTGAAGGTTGAGTTTTCAGGTAATCCATCCTGGTGTAATTGTAAATCGAGAGCTCCTTCTAGCTGAAGGCTAGGAGTTTTCTCTCAGCCTGAGAATGGGGAGAGTTAACGCAGGGCCCCCAACCTCTGTCTTTTGAGTTTTGCAACTGAAGCTGATGAAATGACTTTTTCATAAATGCTAAAGAAAGCTCAAGAAGCTACATGCCTAGTGACCACATGAATTTAGAATCTTTTGCATCAGCAGGAACACGTCAACTGTTGCAAGGACTCAGTTAATCTTGGCCTTGCAATGGGCCCTCCACTGGGTGAGGGTTTTCAGTCTAAATGGTCTGGAGCTGACACCACAGAGTGAGTCCCCAGCCAGGCCCCATGCAGTGTGGAGGGCCAGTGCTCTTGTTGTTAAGTAAGAAAAAAAAGCACATTTTCTTGTTTCTTCTATCCTGTCTTCCCCCCACCCACAACTACTCAGTCTGTGTCGCTTTTCTCCAGCTTGAAGTTCATTTCCCTGATTCACCTTTAATTCCTTTATAGCTTCAAAAAGCTGATGCTGAAGAAATAAACTCTAATCTACACTAAAATGTTTCTATCCCTGCTACCCAAAATTTTGCATACATGAAATCTGGTAAGATACATACACAAATTTTATAAATACATAGACATACATCCTACTGCACATTCATTATACACGTCAATTTCAATTACTCCTTCACTAATCTATTACCCCTTTTTTACAGATGAGGAAACACTAAGGTTAAGTAAAACTTCGTCCAGGGCCTTGTAAACTGCATGGGCACAGCTGAGATCTGGACCCCTGTCTGGCTGTCCTTAGAGACACAGGCTTCATCAAAACTTCCTTGGGTGGAATCCATGGCAATAGCGTGGTATTTTTATTTCTCCAGTCACTCGTTTTGAGTTCCCTCCGTGGCTGTGAAGAAGGGCTCACACAGCTCTTGCTCATGCAGTAATGTGCCTCTTATAGCTCTGGCCTGTCTTGATGCTGGCTGGGAGGTATTGCATGCTTTCTGTCCCAGCCTGAACTTTCCAGCGGTCTCTCTTACAGCAGGTAAAGTAGAGTAGCCAGGGAGGACCTTTTTCTTTTCTTTAATGCCTGTTGTTTTGTTCCAGAGACAGTTCTAGATGTATGTGAAAGAGACTCAAAACCTATGTTTTGGGGTTCATGAAACTGTCACTTTCTGTTCGGAAAGATGAGCAGAGGTATTCACAAGTAATGCAGGCATCTCTATAAGTCTCCCAGATCATGAAAAGTAAATATGATTTCCCTGCATTTTAACAAAGAATATTTGCAAGTATGGAACTCCAGCTAAATTTCAAAGTCAAATCTCAATCCCTCTTCGTTACTCACTTTCCTTCTTGCTGTTTTTCTCAGCCAACAGCAATTTTTAAGTGGAATTCCTCTCTCCACGTGATCTCCTCCCTGGGATAGGAAGCATTTCTCCTCAGCTTCCCTGTGTCGCTTCCTCTGCAACAATCACACCACTGTGAAGGGAGATTTATGACTAATCACCCTGGAGAAATAATCTAGGCAGGACCCACTTCTGTCTCTGGCCTTTTCAGGCATGGTCCGTTGCTCCTGGGACTCTACGTCACCGAGCCCTGACACAGCCTCACAAGACGGCCACTACAGTTGATCGGTCTGGATGCACAAGACGAAACAGAGTTTTCATCACACACCTAGGATGACAAGAGCAACCATAGCATGATAGAGAGTTGCCTTTTGAAAGTGAATATTCTATTTCTGTTTTGTATATCAGCTATACTTCAATTAAAAAAAATAAAAAGTAAAAGTGAATAATATGTTTATTTCTCTCTCTGGCATTTGGCACAGTTCCCATTTCTGAATCTCCTTTTAAAATTCCCTTTTTGTGTGTTGGCATCAGGGGGACTACGAAAGGCCACGGTTATGAGAATGCACAGCTGGCATGGAAAATCAACTAAGCCACCACTGGGGATAAAGGAGCTCCATTCTCAGTCCCCTGTCCTTCCTTAGCTTAAGTACTTCCCATCTGGGGAAAGAAAAGTTGAAAAAATGTCCTATTTAGAGACAATTTGTTTCCATTAAGTAGCAGGACCTTTATCTGAACTAGAAAGGTACTTCCTTGAAATAGTTGTTCCTGACTCAGGGCTCCATTGCTGTCAGAAAGTCAAAACTCAGGAGCCCTTTAACTGGATGTTTTCTTGATTATTTGGATGCAGGTCAATGGAGGGAAAAAAATCTCCGCATATTCTTTGTACAAAGTTAAAGACAGATGGGTCCCATCTGATTTGAGTGTTTGTTCTTCAAGAGCCACAATTTGAGTAGAGGATAAGGAACAAATTAAATGGAAAAGCATCTCATATTTGTGGTTTTATAAGGTGTTATATTCGTCTCCTCTTCTTGACTCTTCACAAGAAAATGGTTAGCCTTTCTTGATAAATATACTCAACAAACTAGGAATAGAAGAGGACTTTCTCCAGCTGATAAAGGTCATCTGTAAAGAACCCCTCAGCTAGTGCTTCCTCCGTATGATGAGGAACAAGACGAGGCTGCCGACTCCCGCCGCTCCTATTCAACACTGTACCATAAGTCTATCCAGAGTTGTTAGGCAACAAGAAGAAATAGAAATAAAAAGACATATTGATTGGAATGGAAGAAGTAAACACTATCTCTTTTCTGAGATAACATAATCTTGTATATTGAAAATCCTAAGGAATCCACTAAAAACTATTAGAACCAGGAACTTCAGCAAGGTCGCAGGATATAACATCAATATTTTAAAAAAGTCAATTAGATTCTATTCACTGCAAACAATCCAAAAATGAAATTAAGAAAACAATGTCATTTAAAATAACAGCAAAAAGAATGATACCTCAGAATGAATTTAATCAAGGAGGTGAAATATTTGTACACTGAAAATTACAAAATATTATTGAAAGAATGAACCTTAAATAAATGTAAAGACATTCCATGTAAATATTCATGGATCAGAAAACTTAATATTGTTAACATGGCAATGTTCCCAAAATTGATCTATCGATCCAGTACAACCCCAATCAAAATCCCAGCTGCCTTTTGTGCAGAAATTGCCAAGCTAATCCTAAAATTATTATTTTTTAATTAAGATATCATAGATATACATTCCTATGAAGGTTTCACAAGAAAAACAATTTGGTTGCTACATTCACCCATACTATCAAGTCCCCCCCAACCCCATTGCAGTCACTGTCCATCAGTGGAGTAAGATGCCACAGAGTCACCACTCCTTCTCTGTGCTACATCGTCTTCCCCGTGACACCCCCACACCATTAATGTCCCTTAATCCCCTTCTCCCTCCCTCACCACCCCCCCAACTCCTCCTTGAGTCTGTGAGTCTGCTGCTATTTTGTTTGTTCAGTTTTGCTTTGTTGTTAATACTCCACAAATGAGGGAAATCATTTGGTGTTTGTCTTTCTCTGCCTGATTTATTTCACTGAGCATAATACCCTCCAGCTGCATCTATGTTGTTGCAAATAGTAGGGCTAATCCTAAAATTCTTATGGAAATTACCTGAAGCTAGCCAATCTCAAGGTTAAGGTCCAGTCCTCCAAAAAACTGTCTTTATTTCATATTCCAGCCACAAGTCCAGGAATCACCAAGACCATTCTCACTTCTGGCCAGTTGGCTACAAACTCAGGAGTTCCCATGACCACCCCCAGGTTTGATAATTCACTAGAACCATTCACAGAACTCAGGAAAGTGCTATATTCAGAGCCACGGTCTTATTACCACAACAGGTTACAAATTAAAAACCAGCCAAAGGGTGAGACATATTGAGTGAAGTCTGGGAGGGTTCCAAATGCAAGGCTTCCCCTGTGTGCAGAGATGTACCACCATCCTGGCATCAAAGTGTGACCCATACTCCAAGAGTTGTCAGCCAAGGAAGCTCACCAAGTGCAGTATGCAGAGTTGCAGCTTCATTACATAAGCATGATTGACTGAATCATTGGTTGTGTATTTAAACTCAGTCTCCAGTTTCCCTCTTCTTCCCAGATGTTGGTTTGAAATCACCTGGCACAAAACTCCAGCATGGAGTGGTCGTGTGGTCACATGGTTGGTCTCTGGAGTGATGAGCTCCCACCCGGAGTCACCTCCTTAGCATAGACTACCTAGGGGGCCACCATGGGTCACCCCATTAGCACAACAGGTGTGGTCCCAGGAGCTCAGCATGAACGGCAAAGACACTCCTTTCATTTAAGAAATTCCAACGGTTTAGAGATTCTCTCTCAGGAGCCTGGGACAAGGGCCAGCCAAATTCTTTACTACACAGAAATGGCAAGAACCCAGACTAGCTCCCACAATATTGAAAAAGAACAAATTTGGAGGACTAGAAATTCTTAACTTTAAAACTTATGTCAAAGCTACAATAGTTAATATAGTTCTGTACTGCATAGGAATAGACATAGAGTTCAATGGAATAAAATTGGGAGTCCCGAAATAAACCCTTGTATTCATGGTTAACTGATTGTCTACAAGGGTACCAAGACAATTCAATGGTGAAAGAACAGTCCTTTCAATAAAGAGTGCTGGGAAAATTAGATATCCACATACAGGAGAAGGAGGTGGGACTCCCACCTCATACCATATAAAAAATTAACTCAAATGAGTCAAAACCTAAATGTAAGCTAAAATGATAAAACTCTTAGGAAAATATATGGATAAATCTTCATGACTTTACATTAGGCAATGGTTTCTTAGATATGACTCTGAAAGCATAAATGATGAAAAAATGAATAAGCTGGATTTAATCAAAATTAAAAACTTTTATACTGGAAATAACAGCATCAAGAAAGTGCCAAGCCTGTAGGATGGGAATAAATATTTGCAAAACTTATGTCTGATAAGGCATTTGAATGCATAATATATAAACTTTTACAACACAAGAATAAGACAAATAACCCAATTTAACAAGCAAAAACCTCAGAGAGGCAAATGGATAACAAGCACATAAATACGTTCAATAGCATTAGTCATTAGGGAGATGCAAATCAAAACCACAACAGAATACAACTCCGTGTTCATGAGGATGGCTAAAATAAAAACACAGATAAAACCAGTGTTGAAAATGATGTGGAGAAATTGGATCTCTCACACATGGCCAGTGGGATTGTAAAATGGTGCAGCCACTTTGGAAAACAGCTTGGAAATTTCTCAAAATGTTAAATGTAAAGCCACCTTATAACCCAGTAATTTTACTCCTTGGTATATTCTCAAAAGAAAGGAAATATATGTCCACATAAAAACTTTTAAATGAGTGTTCATAGGAGCATTGTTTGCAATATCAAAAAAAATGGAAACAACCCAAACCTCCATCAACTGATGAACAGATAAACGAAAGGTGGTATATCCACATAATAGAATATTTTTCAGCCATAAAAATGAATGAAATACTGATATATGCTATGACATGATTGAACCTGAAAAACATGACGTTAACTGAACTAAGCCAGACACGAAATACCACATATTGTATGATTACATTTATGTGAAATATCCAGAATATGCAAAACCACAGAGACAAAAAACAAATTAGTGGTTGCCCCGGAGGGACTGTGGCATGACCACCAAAGGGCATGGTGTTTCTTTTGGGGGATGAAGATGTTCTACAATGAGTTATTGGTGATGGTTGCACAATTCTGTCAAAATATGAAACACCCCTGCATGTTAGACTTTCATACGGTGAACTTCATGAGCTATACATATGTCATGGCGACCAGAAAAAGGCAAAGCTGCAAAACAATTAGTTATGATTTTGGGGAGCTTTGGGGTTGCAATCCAGGAGACAAAGATTTAAGTAGTGACTCAAACTGGGCTCCAAATCGCTGACAAAGTAGGGCTTTTTAAAAGGTAAACAGCAAGAGGCTTATTCAATTAAATAAATTGTTTTGGACATTTTGTGGCTGCAGCCAGCAGAGAAGTTGGTTCGCCCTTCAGTTCCTGACTCGCTGCGGTGCTGGAAGCCGGGAAGGTCCGTAGCAGCGGGTGGTCTCGGGAATGCGGCTGGCAGCCAGCTGTAGCCTGTGTTCTTCTGAGACCCGAAACCACCGAAGCATGCAGACCCCATTTCCCTAACGGCCCTTGGCTCCATGTTAGCTGTTTCCCTTAGCCATGCTGACTCCATTTTGATTTTAGTTTATCGCATTTCATGATATAGATGTCTTAATAAAGCTAACATTAAAGAAACCATTTATTGCTCCCTAAGGCACTCTTGTGTCTTGATTAAGAGTATCAGTTATTTTTTCAAGAAGAAACAGAGGCATTGTTAGAGTGAGCAGAGTTGTAGCTCCCTTAGATTGTCAAGGGTTCGAGTTGGAAGGGCTGGTTGCACAGGGTGCCCACAGTTCAGGAGGCGTTGCTGGCTTAGGAAGGAAGAGGTTGACATCGGCTGTGGAACGAAGATACAATAAGTTACTGCATTCCATTGCGAATGAAAGTAAAGAAATATATCACACAAAGGGAGAAAAAAGCATAAAACAAATGCTTTTCTGGTATTTCATATATCTTGCCACATATCACACTGCCTCCTGGTGGTGGCTCTGATGCCCCTCAGCAGCAGCGTCTGCTTTCCACCTGGCTAGAGGAAGTGAGGGCATTTAAAATACAACCCATCACCGAAATCAAACCACCCTTTATAAAGAATGATGGACATAACATAGCGACTGTTCAGCAATGCCGAGTTGATGTGACCATTACAATAAACTCTATTTGAGGTACCTTCCTGAGTTCTACCCTGAGTCTTTAGGAAAAGAGGGGTGGCACTCTAGGCATCACACCCAGCTTTGCAAGAGAGCGACAGATGGCTCGTTCTGATGGCCAGCGGCCTGGATTGGCCACCACTGAAAGGCAACTTCCTCTGACTAGGAGTAGACACTTCCTCAACTTTTCCAGCTCAGTTCTTCCAAATATTTACAAGGGAAAAGCAATATCCAGCTGCACTTCATGTCTTAACACAGAAAATTTCGGTAATTAAATATAATTAAGCGAGTTGACATCTTAGGACAGTGGTTTAATTCAAGTGAGTAGGGCGGGGCCCTGGGATTTATGGTGTGAGGTGTGATAGAAAAGACATGGAAGGTCAGGGTGGAGTGGAGGCATTCAGGCCGCCTGGGTCTGTTCCCTTAGATAGCCCTGCAAAGGGGTGGAATTATACCAGATTATTCTGCATCCTCTTAACCCCTGAAGTCCACAGTTTAAGTGCTTCCTGTGTCACTGTGTCAGAGTTGGGGCGCAGAATATCTCAATGGGCCATCAGTAACAACAGTGGGCCTTTCTGTGAGATGCTGCTCGTCTTAGTTTCTATCATGATATGCAGCTGTGACATTTACATGAGCAAATAGAAATGTGGCCTATGTTTTACAATAATCTAACTCAATCTCTTTTCGATCAATTCATGCCATAGCTAACTCACATACTATAATGATTCATGTACTGTCAGGTGTTAAGAAGTTAAAATGTTTTGCTTCTCTGGGGTGTCGTGAGGCTATGGAGAGCTTTTGTACAGAGGGCTGGACCATGGGGAAGCCCAGTTATAGGGAGGTAAGTGTGTTACCTTAAGGGTATTGTTCTTGATCCCCCTTGCCCAGTGGTTCCCACTGTGCCTGTGGTAGTATTTAATGACCTACCAGCCTCGGGTCCTTGAAATATTTCAAAGCTCAACACTTTTTAACTACTTTTGGAATGTTTCAGACATACTAAAGAGTATAAAGAATAACACAGTGATTGCTCTTGTACTAACCATCCACCTTAAGAAATAAGACATTACTCATACAGGTGAGACGTTCATGGCCCCTGCTCAGCTGCATGTCTCTCTTTAAGGGGTCACTCTCTGGCAGGACTTTTTTCTACCTAATTAAATCTTACACATAACTCATTTATGCAGAATCCACAAAAGCAAAGTGTATCAGTATAAATAAGAACAATAAGAATGTTCAGTAAAGAAGTTTTCATGTGGGATTGAGGATGATGACTGGAGTCTTTTAGCAGCTGTGCCATTTATTTAATAAGAATGTCACCTAATGATATATGAGGGATATCCTGTAAGATGTGCTACCACTTTAGGGGAACCATGGCTGGCCACTCAGATTGTTTCCAGCATCTTGATTCAATAAACAGTGCTTAGAGAAGTGTGTGTGTGTGTGTGTGTGTGTGCGTGTCTGTGTGTGTGTGTGTCTAGATAAATAGATAATATAGACATAGACAAAGACATGGACATATATCTTTTTATGTTGTGGCATTTATTTCTAAGGGAAACATTCCTCCAAAGTTAGGTCCTAGGTCAAAGACTACATTTTTTTTTTAATTATAATACATATTGCCAAATAGTTTCCCAAAAGCTATATATTTGAACTGAAGATTTCTACATCTGACACACTGTGATGGAATCTTGGGGTTTCCTGGAACATTTTGAAGATTGATGGCCTTGGGATTTTCGGCCATTATACTTCTGCCATGGCTGCCTGTGTTTCTTTGGCTAAATGTGAACTCTGTGAAATACCTTGCTTTCCCCAACTATGATACAAAATGGAGAAGTAAAGAAAAATGCCTGCATTCCAGAAATGGAATGCAGAATTGACTTTCTGTCTTCCTGGACCACGCTTGGAAATAGGTTCCTAGAAGTGGGCAAAGGAACCTTTATTTGTACTGCATTTCAGTACAAACATAAACAAAAATAGTGGGAAGAATGAAGGAAAGCCCTTCCTGGTTGTTTAATGAAGACATTACATCCCACGGGGATTTGCTTCTCATGTGAGTAAGGGCCGCTCCCTGAGCACGCATCCCAGCATCAGTTTGCACAAAACTAGGTGAAGCAAATTACTTTTCAAAAAACCAAACCACACATTCTTCTCAATAGTAACGTTGTAATGAACAAGACCAGATGAAACAAAATAGTTGTGGGAAATAAAGTTTCAAACACATCCTCACTGCTGCTCATAGGAAAGACGGGGTCTTAATTAATGGAACTAAGAAGCAAATTTGGACCAAAGCAAAATACACAAAAAATTCATCTGTTGCTCTGGAATTTGGGGTCTGCTTTGAACTCTAGTCCTATATATTCTCATGGATTTTTCTCAGAAACACATAACCTCTCGGGGCATAAAGTAATGGTCCCTTAAGAGGTCCCTGAATCCCCCTTGACAGTCACCAGAAAGAAATGCAGCACAGCTCTAACAACCAGCCAGATCATCCCAGAGAAAGTAAATTGTAGAAAAGAAAAAGAGGAGGAAGAGAAGAAGGGAGGGAGGGGGAAGAACCATTACCTAAGCAAAACTTTAAATGTTCAGAAATTAGACTTAATGGCACTGTGGCATTGAACCAAAAAAAAAAAAAAAGCCTCCATTTTGCACCACACTGAACTGCTGAGACTTAAAAAAAAAGAGAGGAAAAAAAACAGTTGAAATAAACAACTAAGCAAACAAACAAATCTGCAATATAAAGGCCAGTGTTGGGATGCCTCCAATAACTCCCTTTTAAATCAATTAATGCCGTTGTTTATTTAATCTCCAGATTCCATCAGGCAGGGGTGCCACTCCTCTTTCCAACTGAAACGGTGCAAAACATAGTCTGGAATCAAGGAAATCGTGCCAGAATCCCGGGCAATGTATCACTTCCTTAAGCCCTGTTTTGCTTTTGTGCTCATGGTAACGTTCGCAGCTGTCGAACGTGGCTTCGGGCTGTCTGACTCCCTTGAGAGAATTTATGTGTTTTTCTACTTCCTTTCCTTATTAGGAGGCAGGAATCTGCGACACCTATTAGAACAAGTATGCATAAAGGGTAATGACCATGCAATTTATTAGTGGTCTGTTCTTCTTCAAATCAGCCCTCCGCCTCCAGCTCCAGAGGCTGTGCCCGCGTCTGAATGGCCTCTGCTTTCTCGGCAGCAGGTGGGCAAAGCAGCGTTAATCAAGGGGGTGGGAGAAGGCACTGGCCTCTGGGAAAGCAGTTTCTTTCTTCCACACCGAGGCATGGAAAAGAGGCTGGAATATCACGGTTTGAATCCCATGAATACAAAGTCTTAGCTGACAAAGGTGAATAGGATTGAAGTAAAGAGAGAGCATGTATGAGAAAACGTTTTCATAATAGCTCTGTAGAAGGAGAAAATTTCTCAGATCTTCTTTCTTTTTGCTGTATAATGGGTGACTCTGTGTGTATGGGGTGGATGACTTTGCTCTTTAAGGCCTGGGTTAGGAGAACAAGCCTTTCCCAAGAAAGTATGGGAAATCCATGTTTCTTGTGTTTTGGGGGCTGAGGGGAGCAACTGAGAAGCTGAGAGTGGCTCATCTGGGCTGACCCCTTACAGACATCTTCAATCAAGAGGCCAGAAAGAAGTTGTAGGTTCTGATAAAATCCACATCGTCAGCCTGAAAACTCCAGGCTGCATGCTGCCCTTTGCAAGCATCACAGTAAGGTTTGGAGTCCAGTCAGAAAAGTTCATGAGAACAAAAGGCTTGGCGACAAGTTCATTTCTGTTAACATCACGTGTGTGTTCAAGAAAACGTAATCCATATGTTTTTGATTCACTCACATTTAGCTCATCAGAATGTTTCGGTGAGCCGTGTCCCCAAAACTTGTTTAAGTCATTCTTCTCAAGGCAGGAAACCAGTTTTGGCCACAGAAGGTGGATTCTAACCTCAAGAGGATCCGGTTCAACTGGAGACAGAGTGTCAGGGTGTGAGTGGCTCTTGAGAGGAAAAACATAATGGGCTCTGTGGAGAAATCCTGAGGACAAAGGACACATACGTTTTGCTTGTACACTTTTCAGGGTGGGGATAGTTATCAGAGGAGGAATTGGCCGATGTTCTTTGGAGCTTTTGAGTGTGATTTACATTGTGAAATGAAGAAAATAATGTAAATGTACTCTAGTTTGGTGAGTTAAAGTTTCTCTATCATCAATTACATTTTTTTCTCATAAACTCTCAAAGATTCTTCCTGTCCTCTACCATCACCTACGAACACCTACTGCACAGATTCCTTCTCACACCCCTTTTGCACACAGTGCCTGGCTCATCTTACCAGGCCCCATGAATGTTGGCCTGGGCTGAAATGATGCATGTTTTCAACGTGTGGACACACACGGAGTGCTGTACACCTGGCTTAGATGCAGTTGCGGCAAACAGCACATGCTTTTCAAGCCAGAGAACAAGTACCCTGTGTTGAGAGAGTAAAAATGATTTGTAGAAGGAAAACACTCTGGTACAGATAAGCGGGCAAGAAGGTCAACCTGAAACACTGAAAGATGTGCTAATTATAATGCTGGAACCACAAAGGGAGAGGAGCTTGCCGTCAGGTTTATCCAGAGCCGGACGAGAAGGCGACCATTTCACTGCGATGCTTCAAGTGACGAACTCCGGCCCCCGACACGTTCACCCCAAAGGGTATAAATCTCTCAGTGAGCAGCAAATGAGTCCCGTGTTTGGGTTTCTGACTGAACTACTGGCTTATTTTCACATTTTGCTCAGTCCTTTCTAGTAGGCTGGCCAAAGCTGCTAATTAAAGAGGAAGTGATTTATTTCATAACTTTTCTGTTCCCTTCAGGAACCATAACTCAACCCCAGGCACAGCGAGCTTACCTCGCCCTCTTCAATAAATTACATCTACCTCATTAATGCTTCATTAGGAAAACTGAAAACCCCATGACAGAAGCTCGAGGAGGGAAAGGGTCGGCCGGGTCTGACCCAGAGAGCAGTGGGCCTCATCAGACGGGGGCTCCAGCGCTGGGCCTGGGCGCCTGCGGGCGCAGCAGCCTGTACGCTTAGCAAGCACACTCTGGTCTGCCTCACTGTCCTGCGGGGGAGCTTCACTCATCTCTTCTCCGTGAGATGGAGGGATGGTGAAACCCATCCTTAACCTTCTCATACAAATTTAGAAAGCCACTATGGACAACAAAATCTAGAAATCAGTAGTCTTTTCGTAGTACATATGTTTTTCCATCAACGAACGCATTACCACGATTTAACCTTTAAGAAGAAGATACGTTTTCTTTTCTTTTAATTAAAGTGAGATTCTCCAAACCATATACATGACTAAGTTAGCCTTTCCATATATAAATATTAGCTGGAGGAGAGCCAGATCATGCCCAGGTTCTCTATATATGGCAAATCAGTTCATCCGTGCAACCTAAAACTAATTTCCAATTACAGTGCTTGGTGTTTCTAAGGATCTGACTAATATTGGACATACAAGTTGCACAGGAGAAGCTAATGTTTGTCAAACTTGAATGTTCACGCGTATCTCCTGTGGGTCTTGCTCAAAGGCAGATTCTGAAAGGTCTGAGAATCTGTTTGTTAGTCAGGCTCCCAGAAGCTGTTGAGCTCCTGGCCCTTGGACCAATCTCTGAGAAGTAAGGGGCTGGGAAACATCAGGCATCTGCAGTTGGCTAGTGGATCTGATAGTTGTGGTCTGAAAAGGTATCAAAACCAGACTGTGGAGCGCATTACATTCCTCCTCTCACAAAACCATCTTCTAGAGCAGAGGTCATTAAACTTTAAAGAGTTAGTAAATCTTTTAGGCTTTGCAGGCCATCTAGTCACTGTTGAAGCTACTCAATTCTGTCATTGTAGCTCCAAGAAGCTATTGAAAATATGTAAACAAATTGGTATGCTATGTTCCAATAAAAATTTATTTATAAAAATAAGCCGTGCGCCAGACTTGTCTCTGGGGCTGTAGTTTGCTAACTCCTGTGTTAGAACAATAGCTTCCAAAATGTTGTGGCTGTACACTCAGAGCAGTATACCTCCCCAGTGCCTACATGTTTATTTATTAGTTCTATTAACATTTGTCTTGCCAGTGGGTTTCAGCCCCAGACAAGTTCACTATGGATTCAATGAGACTGAAAAAAATGACAGTGGAACGTTCTTGGGGTGAAAGGATTTATACCCAACTTTATTCCCATGGTAGCAGGTCAAGCACAAGAATCCCATCTGCCTTAGAGCGAGTCTGCATGCAGCAAGCCGGTCTCTGCCCCTGGGCCTCTTTGTCCCTGCAGCCGTCTGAGTCTCTGTCCTCAGCGCTACAGCCACTCAAGCCTCTGATCTCCTGCAGCTGTGCAGCCCAGCGCCCTGGGCAGAACTCTTCATGTAGAGTCAGTAAAAACATATTGCCCAGACACACGTGCAGTGAACAAGCAGACCGGGGCCAGCCAGGTGAGAATCCTGGCCATAGGAAATTTCATTTTCTCTACAGAGTGCTAATTTCAAGTATACTGTTGGTGTCTTTAAAGAGATTGCTTATTGGTTATCAAATGAACTGAGAATTCTCACTCATCTGAAACATGAGCTTCAAAACCCATTTATTACCAAAATGCAGTCAGAGATGATTAGGTGAAACAAATGCCTATTACTGCTTCTGCACAAGGAGTTATTTGTAAGGTTAGTTGTTCTGCTTGCTTTGCAGAATTTATTCTTAAGGATCCAAACCAGAAACAGAGAGCCTACCCATACACTTCATTCAAAAGTGAATGGTATGAATATGACATTTGTGTAAAGGAAGGTTTCAGAATTATAAACCGTGGCTCTGTAGTTTAGGGGAGAAGACTAGTAACATAGTGAAAAGCTGTATTTCAAAATAAAAGATGCATCAGGGTAAGTGGGGTGTGTGTAGAAATTATATTCAGCAGCACTGATAGTCACACTTAAGGTTCTTGGCTAGTTAATCATTAACTATAAATCAAGAGTGAGAGAACTCTTTCAATAAGAACCATTGGGAATAGGAGTGCAGATAAACCCCAGAACAATGAAACCAGAAACCAGGACGATGAGGTCCATATTTCAAATAAAGGATCAAGACATATTATTTGGATATGCTCCGAGACATATTCCTCTTTTCAAAGATTCTCTATTGGATTATCCTGAAAAACCTAGGACCTAATAATCGTTGTAGCTTTACTTATTAATGATAATAATGAGAACATGACCATTTCAGCACTTTTCTAGAAATAGAAATTGTATTTCCAGCCCAACATTCTTCATATTGTTTAATATGCCCTTTAGATGTAAAATTCGTAGTATGTATGGCCCTCCTTATTTATGTAATAATCTTACCTCAAAAAAATTTACAGATTTAACTTAAAATGTTTTAGTATAGTCCATGACCTCAAAAATGCTCTCACAGATATAAAAACAGGCTACAAGAAAATGAAACACTTTCCCAGAAAAGTCATATCAAAAGCAGGATGTTGATTATTGAACACATAACAGTAGATATTTTTGCACGAGTTTTGTATTTTAAGTAAATCAACTTATAAAATACTTGAGAATTAGAGTAACCAACTTCTGTACATGGTCCATGAGAAAAATCACTTGTTAGTAATACCAAAACACATGATCATATGATGTATTTTGCCTAATAAATGAAAATATAAATATAAAATATATGCATACACAAAAACTCCCCCCCTTAAGATATTTATATTACACTTCCTTGAGTTTAGTTCCTTGGCACAAAATTTGGGTTGCTCCTCCGTTATACTTTTAAGTTTTCCATAAAATTGGCTGCATTCTTTACACAATTTATAAATTCCCTTAACAATAGGTAAGAACTATTATTCCCGTTATAATAAATTTGTCTCCAAGCTGTATCGTGATTCACATTTTAAAAATACTGCTCTTACTTCAAAAATACTTCATGGTCATTAGTGATCTAACAAAAAATATCGTTATGGATTCAGAAAGGCAGGTTCAGTAGAGAGAATGTCTGTGTCACCTGAGCTGTAGTAGAAGACAACTTCTTGCCTGTACAGCATTCAAAAACTTCTTGTTTCTTTTAGGGGAAGAAGCCCTTTATTGTATGTGGTATTTTGGCGATCCTGTGCTCCATATCTTAGTTTGGCTTTTCTCAAAGCGAACTAAGAGACAAGAATTCAATTGCAAATTTATTTTGAAAGTGACTCCATGAGACACCGATGGAAGGATGGGCAGGTAAGACAGCAAAGGAAAGAAGTCAACAATCGCTGCCTCACCAAGCAAGTCAGCACCTGAGCAAGGGGAGTTTATGAGGAACTCTGGGAAATGGCACAACACAGCCCTCAGGGCTTCCACACTGGAGGGGAAGGAAGCAGAGGAACGTAAACATCGATGCTGCCATGGTTCATTTCATGAATCAACTTGTCTGGCCAGGGTGCCCAGAGGTTGGGTCAATAACCAGAGTAAATGTTGCTGTGAAGGTATTTTTTTTAAAGATGTACTTAACATTTAAATCAGGAAACTCTGAGTAAAGCAGATAACCTCAAAAAATGTGGGTGGCAAGAACGGACTAATAGTTACCAAAGGGAAAGGAACTGGGGAAGAAGGGTGGGAAGGGAGGGATAAGGGGGTAAAAGGGGCTTTACAATTAGCAGACGTAAGGTGGGGGGGGCACGGGGAGGGCTGTACAGCTCAGAGAAGACAAGTAGGGATTCTCATCTCAGTACACTGATGGACAGTGACTGTAATGGGGTTGGTGGCGGGGACCTGATGAAGGGGGTAGTTTAATCACCACAATATTGCTCATGTAATTGTAGGTTAATGATACCAAAATAAATTGTAAAAAAAAATTAATAAATAAAAAATAAATAAATAACTGTGGGTGGGCCTCATCCAATCAGTGGAAGGCCGTAAAAGGAAAAGACTGCTAGCAGACCACCTTCCACCCAGGCTGCAGCATCAACTCTTCCCTGGATTTGAAGCATGCCAGCCTGCCCTGCAGATTTCATACCTGCCAATCCCACAATCCTTGGAGCCAATTTCCAAACAGATCTCTTGCTTTAAGCACATGTGTGTGAGTATACACACGCACTGTTGGTATTGTTTCTCATGAAAGCCCTGACAACAAATACCCTCCAGCACTAGTATTTGTCTGAGGGCTCCTTCAGGCAAATAGGCACAAATGCTGGCTGTGGGCAGTAGGGCAGGCCTGCACTGGAATGAGGAAAGGGGACGACAGCAGGGCGCTACCAGTGGCTGCTATACTTGGCCTCCTATTCCTGAAGCTCAAAAAATCTGACTAGGGGCAGCGGTTTCCAGGGGGTCAGTGCTGAAGTCCATGTGATGCCAGATAGAAATGTGGATCCAAAGAAAGGAAGAGTGCTGGAGATTATTTGAAAATGAGGGCAAATATAAAAGGTATTTCCTTATTTTTAATACAATTATAAAATAATTGATTCTCTAAAGCAAAAAACAGTACCAATGCATAGTGGTATTTAGAATATCAGAAGGAATAAAATGTATGACTGAAATTGCCCAGGAGATGGGCGATTTAGACCTGGAAGTATAATAGATGTGCGTTCCTATACTGCAGTATAATGTTTCTGAAGGGAAACACTAACGCAGTAAAGATGTAAATTGTAAAACTTAGAGCAACCACTAAAAAAATAAAATATAACTTATAAGGCAATGGTGGATAAAACAGAAGTATAAAAATGATAATTAATTTACAAGAAGTTGGGAAGAGAACTTGGGGGAAAAAAGAAGAGATGGGTCACATAAAAACAAATATGAAAATGGTAGAATATAGCCAGTGGGATGGCTATAATCAAAACCATAGACATAGCAAGGGTTGGCAACATATGGAGTTATTGGAACCCTTGTACATTGCTGGTGGGTATGAGAAATGGCAAAGCCATTTTGAAAACCAGTTTGGAAGTTGCTCAGAATATTAAGTATGGAGTTACCGTATGACCCTTCAATTCCACCCCTCAGTGTCTACCCAAGAAAATGGAAACATACATCCACATAAAAACTTGCACACAAATGTTCATAGCAACATTATTCATAAGAGCCCAAAAGTGGAAACAATCTAAATATCTATCAACTGATGAATGGATAAACAAAATCTGACATAGTCATGAAATATTTAGTGAAAAGGAATGAAGTACTGATACATACAACAGCATTGATGAGTCTTGAAAACATGCTGCTAGTGCAAGAAGCCAGTCACAAAAGACCACATAGTGTATGATTCCATTTATGTGAAACCTGCAGACTAAGCAAATATAAAGACAGAAAGCTGATTAGTGGCTGCACAGGCCTGGTGTGGGAGGGAGAATGGGGAGTGACTGCTAATAGGTACCAGAGGGGTTATTTTTTTGGAGGGGGTGGAGTAATAAAAATATTCTAAAATTGAATCTCAATAAAGCCATTTGTTTTCTAAAGACATTGTCAGAATGGTTGAAAAAGACAGGCCCAACATCATGCTTTCTGTAAGAAAGCACTTGAAATATAAGGAAGTCAAGTGGTGAGAGGTGAGGCAGCAGAGGTAAGCAAGGACAGATGATGTACAACATGGGATTTTATGTGGAGAGATATAGGGCTTTCAAAGAAAGGTTTTAAGCAGAGGAGTAATGCAATAAACAGGGCCAAGTTTCCGCGCTTAACAAAAGCACTGTGTCTTGAAGGAGGTGCTCACTCTGGGACCGTGCACAGCAGGCAGTCCCTGACTCAATGCTTCACCTTCATCCTGGCCCTGGAAATCATGGACATGCTTTAGAAAGAGCACCCTCTGTGCTCTACAGCATGGAGAATGGATTTCAGAGTGAAAAATCCATGGCAGAGAGATCAGTAAAAGGTTTATTCATTTATTCTACACATTTGTGTACTTACTATGTGATGAGATAAAACCACTCTTTCATGGAGCCTACATTCCAACTCAGGGCAAGACAGATAATAAACACTTACACTAATAAATAAATTAGATAATTCCAAGTGTGTGATAAGTGCTGCGAAAGAATGCAAAGCAGGGAAACAGGGTAGGCAGTGACTGCATGAGCTCAGGAGCCTCCAGGTCAGGCCGTGCTGACCACTGTGGTTCATCACGCAAGCTCAGGCAGCTTTGAGAGTGAAATGGAATGCAAATAGCAGTTAAAATGATACAATTTTGGAAATATTTATTTTTCTAACAATTTTTAAAAGGCAAATTCTAATTTAAAAAATTAAAATAGCCCACATTTGTATAGAGTGAGTCAAAATTTAAATTTTTATATTCCTTTATATAAGAATATAATAATTATTGTTAGAAATATGTTCATTTACTTTAATCTTAGACATATTGCATCTCCATTTCTGTGTCACTAGTATTTTTCTAAAGATTGTTTTTAAAATAGTCATATACGTCACACAAGTGCCTATAATCTTCAAATTTGCACTTTATGGTTAGTTAATTTGAAATTGTTGAACTCTTTGAATATCTATCTGTAGATGATCACATTTTTGAGAAAAAAAAATTCTCTCTTCTGTTAAATGAAAGGTATTTCCAATTCTACTTTTTTTATATAGAAGTGTGTTCTTTAGCCTGCCTCCACAGTTGAGACCATTAGCAGAATTGATCAAATAGGTACATGGTTTCACTTCAAATAGAAAACCAACTGGGTTAATTCCAAGAATGGTTCAATTCTTTTCATCCAACTCCTAGAAACAAAGTAAATGTTTTTAAAAATTCATTTTATTTCAGGTGAAATATGTATCCTTGTTGTGAATACTATTGAAATTATCTTGAGAATTTCCACAGTAGAGATAAAAAGACTTGTTTTTGCCATGACAACATGAACACCAATTTGGATTGGGGTGCAAATATATTTTCTATTGCTGCTCTAATGAATTACCACAACGTAGTGGCTTCAAACGATGTAAATTAATTACCTTACAGTTCCTGTAGGTCAGAAGTCTCACTGAGCTAAAATTACAGTGTTGCCACAGCTGTGCTCCTCCTAGAGTCCCTAGGGCAGAGTCACTCCCTTGCCTTTTTCCAGCTGCCTGCATTCTTTGGCTTGCAGCCCCTTCCTCTGTTTTCAAAGCCAGCAGCTTAGCACCCCCAAATCACCTTAGCACCTCTGAATCTCCTTGTTACCAGGACCCTTGTGATGACATTGGGTTTACCAAGAGAGTCTGGAAGAATCTCCCCATCTCAGTGACTACCTTACTCACATCTGCAAAGTCCCTTTTGCCAGGTAACATATTCAAAGGCTTATAGGATGAGGACTTGTGGATGGGTATCACTCTGCTACCACAAAATTTCGTGGTCAAAACACTGTTTTTCACTAAGAAATCTATGGGGCAAAAATGTCCTTGGAAAAGGCTGAGGCATCATAATTCCCAATTTGACAGTTTTCTTAAACTTATTACTGATAATCAAATCTTCTGGTGTTCCCTTGGTCACCAGTATCACCTTGACGCTTATGGCGGATGGTAAATGATGTCATTTTGTGTCAGTTGTGCATTAATCATCAACAGTTTTGAGATACGGAAATATAGTACTTAATTTTCATGAAATGCCCTTTTTTGGTTTTTTGAACTTATTTTTAAGTTTATTTCTGCTGAAAGGATTTACTGAAAAATGAAAATGTATGGCCAAACAGTTCCGTAATGCACACAGCTGAAGATTAACATCATAACATCGTACAATGAATGATACGACCGCTCTTTCTCTCCATCCTGTGGTGGGGCCACCCAGCTTCTATTGCTTTCACATATTCCTGTGTACTTACTGTAGAACTTCCCACATTTTGCTTATTCTGCTGACTAGTGGCCTGGTGGCTCTGTGCATCTTGCAGGCTGTGGCACAAGTCATGGCCCAGCTGACCAGAGGCTGGGCAGGGACAGAAGTATTGAGACCTCTCCCACTACTACCCAGTAACTGGGAAGATCATTGCCTAGGCACTCTTTGGTTGGTCAGCAAGCCCCTTCATCCGTGCCTGCAATGGAGGTGTTGGGTAGGTTGCTCTGGAAAGAGTCAGAAAAAGAGAGTAATCTCAGTGGGGGGAGGGGAGGCTTTCAGGTTTAATTGCACATTACAGTGAGAACTCTGTTCATTGCACAGCAGCCTCACAGGTCACCCGTGGCAGAAACTGGAAGAACAAAGTGGAGGCCGACCATGCATATCCTAGAGAAGGGTTTGTTTCAGCTACTAATAATACTTTGATCAAAAATAAAAAAATCTGGGACAAATGCTAAATCAAACAGGATGTCAGGACAATAAACACAATGGGGTCTGTCCCTGGGCTATGGGGCAGTTAGGATTAACCTAGCTGTGTGAAGGACTTTCTGAGGAGAAGGCTGGTGAGCAGACACCTGGAGACAGGGTGCCAGTGGCACAGTGATGTCAGAAAAGGGCTGCAGGCAGAGGAACATTCAGCACAGACATCCTCACCGAGGCCGGTGTGGCTGGAGCAGAGAGAAGGTGGCAGGGCAGGTGTGGGGAACGAGGGAGAGAAGGTGATGCAGTCAGACGGTGTGAGGTCTAGGAGACCAGAAAGTGAGTAGAAAGCCACTGGAAGGAAAGTGGTACAATGATTTGCATTCCAGAACAGTCATCCTGGCTTTTTAAAATCTACACTGTGAATGCTCTCTCCAACTAGTGTAGTTACTATCTGTCAACACAGAAAGATGTTGCAGAATTATTGGCTGTATTCTCTATGCTATAATTTGATCCCTATGACCAATTTATATCATGATTTTGATTTTGTGCCTCTTTATCCACTTCTCTTGTTTCATCCTTCCTCACTCCTCCTCTGTGATAACCACCAGTCACTCCTAAGTGTCTATAAGTCTATTTCTGTTTTGTTTGTTTTGTTTTGTTTTGTTTAGATTCCACATACAGGGGAAATCACATGGTATTTGTCTTTCTCTGCTTGACTTACTTCACTGAGCATAATATCCTCTAGGTCCACCCATGTTGTCGCAAACAGTAAGATTTCTTTCTCTTTTTATGGCTGAGTAATATTTCATGGTGTGTAAGGACCCCATCTTCTTTATCCATTCATCTATTGATGGGTCCTTGGGTTGCTTCCATATCCTGGCTATTGCAAATAATGCAGCAATGAACACAGGTGTGCGCGTATCTTTTTAATCAGTGATTTTGTTTTCTTCAGGTAAACTCCTGGAAGTGGAATTGTTGGATCATACAGTATTTTCATTTGTAGTGTTTTGAGGAACCTCCTTATGGCTTCCACAGTGGCTGCACCAATTTATATAAGCACCAGCAATGTAGGAGGGTCCCTTTTCTCCACATCCTAGCCAACACTTGTTCTTTCTCTTTCTGTTTATTTTATGGAGACTGGTCACTAGGTCACGCAAGAGTGAAAGCAGGAGAAACTGGGAATTGATTGCAGTGTTTGAGGCACAGTCCCATGTGGCCAGGACCAGTGTGGTACAATGGAGAGAGGGTGAAACTCTCAGATTTGGGATATATTTTGAAGATAAGCTCCAGAGAATGTGATGTGAGTAGGGAGAGACAGAGTGGGGGCAGAGATTCCAGTTTGGCCCCAAGATTCTTGAATGATTAGTGGTGTCATATAATGGATGAAAAAGCAAGAGGCAGGAACAGGCTATGCTAGCTTGTTTGATGTTTTGTTTTGCGGGAAAAAGAAATCAAGGAACTGGTGTAAGATTCTGGACAGATAATGATAGTAGACTCAGGTGAACGGGTGTGCTTGCTAAAGAAGTGGCAGGGTTTGCCTGTGGATGTGATGTGGAAGAGGAGGTGGAGGGAAACGAGGAATCAAGAACAGTGTGCAGTGGCTACTTAGGCATACAGGTGGATGGTCGGAGCTTGAGAGCTTATGGTTTAAACATACACATTTTCAAGTGCTCCTGGGATATCCACATGGCAAATCTCTAGATGGTTTTCAAATGAAAAGATCTGAAGCTCAAGGAAGTTATCTTCATGGACTGTAGAAATTTAGAGAGACCTCAGTGTACAGGTGGGGTAGGGAGGGGATTGTCTAAGAGTTTGTCCTCTTGAATGGGAAGGAGGGATGAAACACTGGGGCAAAGGAAGATAGATCCCTGATGGTGTCTGAGCATCTATCCCTTGTGAGGAAATGGAAAGCTGCCTCCAGGCTTTGAAAGGACAAGACAGAGAGACAGAAAGAGAAATGGAAGGAGAGAGACACAGTGAAGGAAGGAGTTAATTTGGAATAATGCTTGCTTACTTTTGCCTAAGGCTGACCTTCAAGGAGGAATGATGAATGGCTAATTTATTAGTGCTTCTCAAACTTGGCCCTTTCCCAGGCCTACTGATTCAGATCTTCTGGAGCATGGCAGGGAATGGGCAGTTTATTTCACTAATGGACACTAAACTTTGTGAATGATGGTGGTAAGGTTAAGGATTTCCTTGAAGGTTTCAGGTCCTGATGTGAATCACCTGTGTTGTTCATGCTTTCCATGCACTACAGGCATGACTCATGGATAGATTTGCTTTTGGATTATGTCCCCAAAGTCCATGTCTTAGTCCCGTGAGTCTTGAACTCACCTGATCATGAGACTCATCTGGGACCTTTGTTAAACACACATATTTCCAAGCCAATTCCCTAGAAATTCTAGTTCAGTGATGGCTGCATCTGTGCATTTAACAAGGTGTCCCCAGGCGATGCTCATGATCTAGCAAGGTTGAGAAACACTGCTTTGGTCAAAGCATTTTTTGTCTCATATGTGGAAATCCAGAGAAGATCAGAAGCAAAAGGCAAACAAACTCCCAGCTAAAGAAGCAAAATAATACCCAAAGCCTTCCAGATGCTTCCCTCTTTATGAATTGAATTCTGGTTTCATTAGCTGCTCTGCTTTCTTTCCTTCCTCAGACAATAAAGTGCCATGTGGACCAGGATGCGAATTATCACTTAGATTACCAAACAAATAAACAAACAAAAAGAGAACACAAGAGAGGTAGGAGGAGGAAGGAAAGTAGGGAATTCTAAACTCATTTCATTGAAGAGTGATTAGAAGTGATATCAAAAGTTTCTCTGCCCTATAAAGTTCCTCATTCCCACTTCCCCAGTTCATTTCCCAGCTTTCTTACATATATACCATTTCAGTAGTTTATAATCCATTGCCTAATCATAATAAAACAGAGATCTTCTAAACTTCCTCAAGTCTGCACTGTTTTGCTCCAAACTTCCTCCTTCCCAATGAATATGCATTTGGAATTTGATTAATGTATCAATCTCCAACCAGTATAATCAGTTCTCGGTTCAGGTATCAAATGTTTAATGGGTGTGGAGAGCAAAGGAAGTGGCATTATCTGAGTCAATTTCTTTCTTAAACTTTGGACACCAAGCAGCAGCTCCATCTGGCATGGAATTTATCTGAAAATTTCTACTCTTTTCAAATACTGAGTTCAGATGGTAAAAATCTGTGGATCAAGAGTTGAGAGAGGGGACTTGGCTCAAGATGGCAGTGTGAGCAGGGTGGCGGAAATCTCCTCCCAAAAATATCATAGATTCTTGAAAATACAACAAATACAACTACTCCGAAAAGAGAGACCAGAAGATACAGGACAACAGCCAGGTTACATCTACATCTGCAAGAACTCAGCACCTCACGAAAAGGGTAAGATACAAAGCCATGATCCAGTGGGACCCGAGCACTCCCCCACCCCAGCTCACCGGCAGGAGGAAAAGAATCAGAGTGAGGAGGGAGTGGAAGCACAGGACTGCTAAATAACCAGCCCTAGTAATCTGCACAGGGAGCACAGACACACATTGCATGGTGTACTGGATATTAGAGAAACAGAAAAGTAAAACCCGAGACAGAGACTGGGAGGGGGTCCCCACAGCCAGCTCTCCTGGGACAAAAGAAAAGTTGGCACTTTTTAAAAGCCTTAAAGGGACAAGGGCCCAATAGCTGAATAAAATCGTCCCAGCACACTCAGCCCAGCAGGCTGGGAATCTTGAGGAATTTCAGGCCTCCTAATCCCCTGCCAGGTAAAGCAGCCCCAAAGCACCTCACAGTGATAAGCAGCCTGCCATACGTTACCCCAGGCCAGTGCTGCAAACGGACCAGCTGACCCTGTGGCAGAGCAGCTGGAGAGCGGCCCCACCCATGGCAACCACACAGAGTCTCCTCCCAGCACGCAGCTAACTGGTCGGACAGCGGAAGCTGAAGCAAAGTTGGGAAGGCACAAAGGGGCCAACCTGGCAGTAGGACGCACCCCCAGTGCTCTAGGCTAGCCTGAGGGCGGCCCTGCCCATGGCAGTTCAGGGGATTATCCCAGAGACTGCCTCACAGTGTCTGGGTAACTGCAAAAGCCAGAGCAAGGTCTGAAAGGCACAAAAGGGCCCATCCTTGCAGTAGAACACACCCAGCGGGGCTCCCACGCCCCTGCAGTGCTCTAGGCTAGCCTGAGGGCGACCCTGCCCACAGCAACTCAGGGGATTATCCCAGAGACTGCCTACTGGTGTGCGGGTAACTGGCACAGGCTCCAGAGAAGGGCAAGGTGAACAACAAGCAGGAAGGGAATTTGTTCTCCCAGGTGACACACGTGTCAGCCACCTGCCTGTGACCACTTCTATCGCCATGAAAAGACAGAAGAACCTGGTCCAGTCACAAGTCACTCAGACAACTCCAGAGTGAGGGCCTGGTAGGATAGATTTAAACAATCTTCCTGAAAAAGAATTCAGAATAAAAGTCATAACCATGCTGATGGACCTACAGAGAAATATGCAAGAGCTAAGTGGTTAGGTCGGGAGGGAGATTACAGAAATGAGACAATCGATAGACAAGCTTAAAAGCAGACTGGACGAGGTGCAAGAGACTGTTAATGGAATAGAAATCAGAGAACAGGAGTACAGAGAAGCTGAGGCAGAGAGAGATAAAAGGATCTCTAGGAATGAAAGAACATTAAGAAAACTGTGTGACCAATCCAAACCGAACAATATTCGCATTATAGGAGTACCAGAAGAAAAAGAGAAAGAAAAAAGGATAGAAAGTGTCTTTGAAGAAATAATTGTCGAAAACTTCCTCAAGCTGGGAAAAGAAATAGTTTCTCAGACCATGGAAGCCCACAGATCGCCCAACACAAGGGACCCAAGGAAGACAACACCAAGACATATAATAATTAAAATGGCAAAGATCAAAGACAAGGACAGAGTATTAATGGCAGCCAGAGAGAGAAAAAAGATCACCTACAAAGGAAAACCCATCAGGCTATCATCAGACTTCTCAGCAGAAACCTTACAGGCCAGAAGAAAATGGCATGATATATTTAACACAATGAAACAGAAGGGCCTTGAGCCAAGAATATTGTATCTAGCAAGATTATCATTTAAATTTGAGGGAGGGATTAAACAATTTCCAGACAAGCAAAAGTTGAGGGAATTTGCGTCCCACAAACCAACTCTACATGATATTTTAAAGGGACTGCTCTAGATGGAAGCACTCCTAAGGCTAACTGGATGTCACCAGAGAAAAAAGTCACAGCAAAAAAGCAGACCATCCGAATACCAACTAAAGGCAAAAAATAAAATCAAGTATCCACAAAAACAGTCAAAGGAAACACAAAAGAGTACAGAATAAAACACCTAACATGTAAAGAATGGAGGAGGAAGAATAAGAAGGGAGAGAAATAAAGAATCATCAGACTGTGTTTATAATAGCTTGATAAGAGAGTTAAATTAGGCTGTTAGATAGTAAAGAAGCTACCCTTGAACCTTTGGTAACCACGAATCTAAAGCCAGCAATGGCAATAAGTGCATATCTATCAATAATACCCTAAATGTAAATTGACTTAATGAACCAATCAAAAGACACAGAGTAATAGAATGGATAAAAAAGCAAGACCCATCTATATGCTGCTTACAAGAGACTCACCTCAAATCCAAAGATATACACAGACTAAAAGTGAAGAGACAGAAAAGGATATTTCCTGCAAACAACAGGGAGAAAAAAGCAGGTGTTGCAGTACTTGTATCAGACAAAATAGACTTCAAAATGAAGAAAATAGCAAGAGATAAAGAAGGACATTACATAATGATAAAGGAGTCAGTCCAACAAGAGGATATAACCATTATACATATATATGCACCCAACACAAGAGCACCGACATATGTGAAACAAATACTAACAGAATTAAAGGAGGAAATAGAAAGCAATACAGTCATTTTAGGAGACTTCAACACACCATTCACTCCAAAGGACAGATCAACCAGACAGAAAATAAGTAAAGACACAGAGACACTAAACAACACACTAGAACAGATGGACCTAACAGACAACTACAGAACTCTACACCCAAAAGCAGCTGGATACACATTCTCTCAAGTGCACACGGAACATTCTCCAGAATAGACCACATACTAGGCCACAAAAAGAACCTCAGTAAATTAAAAAATATTGAAATTCTACCAACCAACTTCTCAGATCACAAAGGTATAAAACTAGAAATAAATTGTACAAAGAAAACAAAAAGGGTCACAAACACATGGAGGCTTAACAACATGCTCCTAAATAATCAATGGATCAATGACCAAATTAAAACAAATGACAACAACAATACAAAGTCCCAATGTGAGTGTCTTGTAGGCAGCATATAGATGGGTCTTATTTTTTTATCCATTCAGTGACTCTATGTCTTTTGATTGGTGCATTAAGTCCATTTACATTTAGGGTGATTATCGATAGGTATGTACTTATTGGCATTGCAGGCTTTAGATTCTTGGTTACCAAAGGTTCAAAAACCCAAGCCCTTTAGTCTGTGTATGAAAAGGATGATATTTGCCACCTTTCTGCAAGGCGGTGGGTTAGACTCTGAGAATACAGAAAGCAGCAACTCAATATTTGGGTTAGGGAACAGGGTTAGTGCCAGAGGACCTGGGAATGCTGTCTTGTAGAGATACATGAGAAGGAATCCGGGCCATCTGAGAAAAAAAAGCATAGATGCTCAATGCCTGGGAAAATAGTGGTTATTAAAAAGTGTTCCAAAAGAAATTCAAATTTTCATGTTAACAAATATTCTGTTCATTTACAGTTTCAAAATATTCCTGCCTACATCACAAACACTTTCTTGATCCCCACAGCCTCTGATGGTCCGACTACATCTTCAAAATTCCTGGAGCTTCAAAATTCCTGAGCGTGGGTTGTCTGGTTGTCTGGGTGCCTCCCCTGGCACTTGTAATGGTGGAGTGTGGGGTTCATTGTATTTTCTGTGTAAATGCATCAGTTCCCAATCTCAAGTCTAAGCTGAGTCCAGCCTCGGACTGTTACCCTGTGACTGACCACGACCTGGTCCATGTAAATACCTTGTCAACCCACTGTCCCTTGCCAAGTGAGTACCTCACCCACGGTAGGCACTTTGCAACTCAGAGCATTTGAAATGTGAACTCCTCATGTTTCTTGACTTCTGCAAGGGTGATAATGTTTGATTAGCATTATCATACTGCACTGTATTGCTCTGAAAGACATTTCCTCAGGCCTGTAGAAAAGCCTCCTTATGCTGTATGCCCAGATAAGAGCCATCCGAGTTACTTGATCTGGATTACCACTGTATGCTCAGTGAACATTCTGCAGGAGCTAATGTGGGTGGGAGACTCTCCACTTGATGCTTTATGTGTATGCAAAGCTCCTGGGTCAGGCAGGAAGGAGATAAAAGAAAAGAAGTAGAAATTAATAATATAGAGAACAAACATATGAATAACAAATTAATAAATAAACAACTTTACCATAAGGAGACTTGAGAAAGACAGATGTGGATTATTTGAAAAAATCTAATAAAATTGACAAACCTCTGGTAAGACTGAATGACAACCTTATTTTAATAAAAGAAAAGAAATTGGATTCACATTCTCAGCCAAGATGGAATATCAGGAACAGGATCTACACAACCACCTGAAACCACAAAAAAACACAGTAGAAAAAGTATACGAAACAATGGTTTTCAACACAGTGGAGATCAGCAGCAAAAGATGGTAATGCCTGAAAGACAAGGGGAAAAAAATCAGATAAGACCTAGAAATTTTTCCTTGCAAGAGATTTCCAGTCCAAAGCATGGAGGTGGAGAGCTCAGGAGTTTCCCCAAGTTGAGAAACCAAAGCCAAAATTCAGAGAGACCAAGGCGGCTGGTGCTTACTGGGCAGTAAGCCATTGAGGGCAGCTGTACAGAGAGAGAATTCCAGAGACCCATAGAGGTTTCCCTTCATGCATTCAACAGAGTAGTGAGTAATGCATGAAGACCACTCAACGTAAGGGAGTATGCCTAACACACACCCAAGATTGGCAGTGGTGCCCTCCCACTGTGATAGAAAAGAGCATAACCCATCTGGCATTGGGTGAATATTCAAAAGTAGGGGTAATTAGCACTAGATTAAACTGGTCTGGTTTCTCCTAACAAAGCTTAAAATCAAGACCTCAAAGGACCAAACTTTCTCCAAGTAATTCAACAGAATCCCACAGAAAAGATCAAGAATATTTAAAAGAATGCAAAAATATCAAAAAGGTAGAATCCACCATGTCTGGTATCCAATCAAAAATTGCCAGGCATGCAAAGAAGCAAGAAAATGCATATCGCAATGAAGAGAGAATCGATTAAAAGATCATGCACTGCAAAAGGAAAGGTAGGTGAACCTGAAAACATAGCAAGAGATGCTATCTGAAGCAAAACGTGGAGGAAAAATTACTTGAAATAAACAAAAACAACAAAGCATCAATAAGATGTGAAATCACATCAAGTGGCCTAATAATAAAGTTCTCCCAAGGAGAAGTTGGGGGTGGGGGGATTTGTGAAGAAATAATGACATTCTGGGATAGATAAAACTATGGAAACAGTAAAAAATCAGTGGTTCCCAGGGCCTGGGGAGAGTTGAAACTCAGTGAAACTACCCTGATATCCTAATGGCGGGCAACTGTCGCTACACATGTTCCAAAACCCAGGGCATGCACAACACCAGAACGATCCCTAATGCAGATGGTGGACTTTGGGTGATGCAATGTGTTGATACAGGTTCAGCAGTTGTAACAAATGTACCGTTCCAGATCAGGATGTTGATGATGTGGGAGGCTATGCGTGTGTAGGGACAAGGGATAAGTGGAAAATTTCCATACCTTCCTCTCAATTCCACTGTGAATAGCTCTAAAAGAAAAAAGTCTTTAAGAAAAAGTAATAAGGAGTTATTAGAACAACTTTAAACCAGCAAATTTGAAAATTTAAATGAAAAGAAGAAATTTCTAGAAAAATAAACTAGACTTAACTGAAATAGAATAACTAAAGAAATATATCAATATTCTAAAACCTTCCTTCAAAACTCCCTAGGAGTCAATGGCTTTATGGTAAAATTAGCCAACGATTCGAGGAACAAATAATTCTAATAATACATAAATTATTCCCATAGAAAGAAGGAAAACTCCCCAAGTCATTTTCTGAGCACTGTATAATCTTGATACCAACCAGTACATACAAGAAATGCTAGTATGGCCCAATCATACTAAATCTCTTCATATTTGTAAAAGATACCATGATCAAATTAACCAAGAAATGCGAGGTTGACCTAACACTCAAACACTGGTCAAAGTAAAGGAAAAACTATAGTAACAGAAAATAGATGAGTGATTTACTGGGGCTGCGTGAGGGTGCGTATGGACGGCAAAGAGGCAGGAGGGAGCTATTTGTGGTGTTCCAGAAGTTATAAAGCCTGCTTATTCTATTGTTTGCATACATTTGCGAAAACTCCCTGAACTGTTTACTTTTAAAGGGTGAGTTCTATTGTATATGAATGATACCTCAATAAAACTGATTCAAAAATACCAATCAAAAGAATAAATCCTTTTGATAAATTAAAAGAAAAAAAATCGTATGATCCTCTGAATGGAGAGGAATAGAGTCAAGCTGTTAAAGTTTGGCATACATTTATGACAAAATCTTTAAAGAAACTAGAAATAGAAGTAGATTTCTTGACCTCATAAAAGATATCTACAAAACAATTAGAACAATACCCAATGATGAAAGATTGAAACCAGATTAAAAAACTAAAGGTCAGATTATTGCAAATATTGGTGTTTTAAAGAGTGAAGCAAGGCAAGGAAAGAAATAAAACCCATAAAGATTGTGAAGAAAGAAATAAAACTTTCATTATTTGCATATATGATTGCATAGAAAATCCACCAAGATTTATAAATAAACTCTCAGAAATAAAAAAACCTTTATGAAGACAATTATGAAACTTTATTGAAAGAAGCCATAAATTAATGAAAAAATGTATGCAAAAATATATCATATTCATGCACCAGAAGCTCTAATACAAGAAAAGATGAAAAATTACTCATACTAATCTATGGATCAACAAAATCTAGTCTTTCTTTTTTTTTGTTTTTTTTGGTATATGACAAGTTAATTCCAAAACAGAAATGGTCAAGACTATCCAAAACAGCCCTGAATAATAAAAAAAAAAAAAGTGGGAGGGAGGTGGATATGTGCCTAACCAGGTACCAAGAATTACTACAAAATTACACATTTATGACAGTAGGATATCACTGGAGAAAAAGGAACATGAATGTATGAAAATCTGACTTAAGACAGAGTCAGCTTTATAGTTCAGTGAGGGAAAGAATGGGCTTTTCAGTAAGTAATGTTAATATAATTGATTCAATTGATGTGGAAAACACTTAAATTAGACTGTTTCAAAACATACTGAAAATTCAACTCCAGGTATTTTAAAGCCTAATTTTGAAAAGCAAAAGTATGGTAAGTTTAGAAGATAACATAAGGGGAATAAATTATTTTACAAACACAATGCAAATTTCACAAGCCATACAGTTTAAAAGAGTGATGTATTATTAGTGATATATTTTAAATATCTGTTCATCAAAAAGTAAGCATAAGAAAGTGACAAGAGAAGTCAAGAACTGGGAGAAGATACACATTACATGTTATTGACAAAGACCTAATATCCAGAATATAAAATGAATTTATATGAATCAATAACAGGCAAAACCAGAAAAATGACAAAAGTCATAAACAGGTATTTCATAGAAGAGGAAATATAAATGGCCCACAAATAAATAGAAAGTGTCTCATCTCATTACTAAGGGAAATAAACATTAAAGTCTAACACATTTAAAAAGTCAGACAATAGCAAGTGTTAACAACATGGAGCAAACGGAACTCTCATAAGGTGTAGAGTATAATTTGGGAGTATAATTTGGTGCAACCACTTTGAAAGTAGTTCAAATAGGTTTTCTCATATGATATGCATATGTGAATATTCACATGCCCCATGGCCTATACATACATAAGGTGTGTGTATAGGGAATATACGTGTATCCATGACTCAGCATTCCAATACGTGTGTGTGTGTGTGTGTGTGTGTGTGTGTGTGTGTGTGTGTATACCAGAAAAAGTTTCTTGTGCACATGTACTAGGAGTCATGCTATGAATGTTGATAGTAGCTTTGTTCAAGGAGTGCATAGAAACAATGCAATTTCCCATCAGCAATAGACTGAATAAATAAACCAAGGTATGCCATACAATAGACTACACACAGAAATATAAGTTTATGAACTTCAGCCACATACATCAACATGAATGAATCTCATAAATGTGAGATCAAGAGGAAGGAACACATTGCCAGAGAATTTATCCTGTGGTTTTATTTATATTAGATTCAAAAAAGACAAAACTAAACAATTAATTTTCTTTAAAAAAATGTGATACAGAATTGCCTCCTGGAGGTGGAAGAGAAAATTGAATCAGAGAGAGATATCTAAAGCTGAAGTTGGCAAGTATTTCCAGTAAAGGGCTGGAAAGTAAATATTTTTTGACTTTATGGGTCATACACTCTCTGTCGCAACTACTCAAATCCTCTGTAATAACAAGAAAGCAGCATAGACAATATGTAAACAGATGGCTGTGTTCCAATAAATTTTTGTTTGCAAAAACAGACTAAGCTAGTTTTGACCCGTGGCTCTGATCCAGTGTATTAGCAATGGATTTAAGAGTGTTCAATAATTATTATTAAAGAGTATATGCAGGCCTACATACTTATATACCTATTTGCTATTTTTGCATGATATATTGCATAGTAAAAATTCTTTTAAAAATAAGTTAGATACATGTTTTCTAAAAAGTCCCTAAAAGACCATGGCCAAAGGCCACTGTGCTGACTTCTTAGGTAGACCTTCAAGGGAAAGACCCCACTGCTAACAAGTAGAGAAGCTGAAACTCAAACCCAGACTTCAGCAGTGCCTGGCCCATAGTACACATTGATGCTTGATATTATTATCCTATTAGTTCCCAGCTTTCCTAAACCTTGGTAGCCATTCTCCTATGGAATTCTTTCAGCTTCACACCCTGCCTCACCTCTGTAGATGGGAACGGTCTCCCTTCTGTGAAAGGGCTGTCCCCAGGTCACCACCAGCGCCTCTGGGACACCTTTGAGCGGTATCTGAACCTGCACTGCTTGGGCTCCGTTCGTGGCTCCACCACGTAGTAGCTGCGTAACCTTGGACAAACTACTTAAATTCTCTGGGCTTCAGTTTCTTCATCTGTAAAACAGGAACAACAGTATTTATGTCAGTGTTGTGAGGAGGATTAAATGAGTTCAGACTTATTTGTTTAGATGTAAAATGTAATGCTTTATGTCAAACACTTAGAACAGTGCTTGGCACAAAGGAAGCAGTACATAAATTTTAGTTATCATTATTATCAACAACTTGAGTAAGTTCACTGTAACACCAAAAATTTTAATATTGGTTCTTCTCAATGTAGAGATTGCCTCCCTTAGAAATAGGGTATTGTATGACAGTTACTTCTAATCTAGTGCATAACTGGATTTTAAAAATCTGAAGATATCTGGAATAATTTATTTGAGCTATTTTTCATGTATTTGACTTCTCTCTCTGTCCCCTTCATTTCTTATTTTTCTATTATTGTTTAGTACAAGTATGATAAAAATTACCCACATCTGTTATTTATCTTTCCATCCTGGGGCAAGGCAAATGTGTATAGTTCCCTCAGGATAACAGGAACCATATGGAGTTCATGGAATTATATGTATTATCAGTTTACAAATTCAAACTTTTCCATAGATTGTCCACACGCAGCCCAGGGTTCTTGGGTGCAAGAGTTTGCACTGCAGTGTTTATATTCAGCAAGCATATTGGTGTAAAACATACTTGCAGCTGGTGACTCATCAGTGAGGAGGCTTAAAAGTGGGTCCCAGTTTTTCCCAAACTTTGCTGTACATCAGTCACTTCAGGAACTTTTAAAAATCCCTATTCTCACACCACACCCTCTACCAGTTAAATTAGAATTTATTGGGCAGAACCAGTGGCATCCGTTGTTATTTTTTTCAAGGTGATGTGCCGGTGAAGTGTAGAAACAGCAAGAGCTTTGGAAAGAAAGGGGAATAAAAGACTTTGCATTATTTGACCATAAAGGAAATGCTAAAAGATCAAAACACACCTTCACTTGTAGCCATTTTTTGCCACCCCAATTAGATGACACACATGGTTGGGTAAAAATTTCACCCTATTTCAATCTCAGCTAGCAATTCTGAAGTACTATGCCTGAAGCATTTCATTCTCACAAACAGCAAACACTGATTTGTCTAGGCCCAAAGGACTGAATCTTTTTCTATTAAAAAAAGAGAGACTAAGAGAAGAAACTTAATCCATTCGTCCAATTTTCAAGTCAATTGCTATTCATTCAACAAGTTACATCCTGAGCTTAACACAAGCTCGGTGTCTGTTACGCTTAATCACATACAGTTGGTCTTTAAACAGAGCTCAGAAGGTGACACTAAAGGTATGTTCCAGGCCCCAGCTGGCTCCAATTCAGTGTCCTGGAAAGAGCCATGCTGAATAGTGGGCCGCTTTTCAGAGGATGGCCCACTGGAAGCCGCTCAGAAGACAATTTGCTTCGAAATCAAAGGGCATTTCACTCCCATGAAAATCTCTGGGTCCTACAGCTCCCCACTATGGTTTCAGTGTCTGTATCATCCTTTCCCAAGTCTTCTTGCTGCAAAGAAACAATGAGGCATTTGAATTTACTCTGAAGAGCTGTGTTGCCCTCTAGAATTGAATCCTTCAACTTGTCTTTTATGAATAGAAATAATATTTCAAACCAAAACTCTCCTTTGATACATAAAGCTGCCTTTGTGTAGAACCAGCTCCTGATTAGTTCAGGTAAGGGATTTTAGTGATTACAGATAATATGTCAAATGAGACTGTTGCTTTGAAATAGCGTAATCTCTGAAGCGATTTCTTTTTCTTAAGTCTGAGATTGCTTTTGAGCATCTAGGGTTCGTTCATATAGTGTTGCTGAAGTCAGACAAAGGTTCAAATGCCAATTTCACAACTTATCTTGAGCAAGTAACTTCCTCTTTCAGGGCCTCGATTGTTGCATCTCCAAAAACAAGCTGATCTTCAGAATGGCTCCCTAGGTATGGAGAGTCTGGCTAAGTGTGGGTTCTAGGGTCAGGCTGCGTGGTCTGAATCCCAGCCGCCCCCAGAGTCACCTAGGTCACTTTGAACAAGTTACATGACATTCCCATTTCCTTCCTTCACTTACAAAATTAGGATGTTTACAATGACTATTTCATAAGGAGACATAATGAATGAATGAATGAAAATAATTAAATTAATAAAATAATATTAAAGATTCATTGTTATGTGTTTACTATTTATTAAATTAAATTAAGGTGTTTGAAACTTAGCACAGAGCCTGGCAAATAATAAATATTTAAAATCAACCCATTGCTATCATCATATCGTCAGTGTAAAATGAAACAATGTAAATAAAGTACTTGCAGATACTTGAGACAGGTGCACTTGCATCTCTACTTGCTTACCCTTCTTTCCAAGGGTCCTGATGCCCTGAGGGCAGCCCGCCGGGCAACCTGAGGTCAAGGATAATTGGTTCACCTTTCACTATTGGTTTGGGAAGGGGCCTGGCTATTAGATTTGATTTAATAATATTAGATTTTAATGTGAAACCAGATTAGAGAACTGTTATTTCAGAGCAAATTTTAGAGAGTTTTGAGGATAAAAACTATATTCTAAGCAGACCCAGGAAGAAGTCAGGTGGGTGAAGTTCTTAGGGGCAAAATTTAAGGGAATGCCAGAAAACTCAGAAATGAAGAGAAATAACATTTTAGTGCAAAAAAATTAGTGAATTATGATCCATGATGCACTAAATACCAAATTTTCACATTGGAGGGATCCAGTGCTGTGCTTGTATGATTTACCTCACCCTAATCTTGGCCCTGATAGGTCCTGTCTTTTTTTTAAATTTTGATAGTTTTACATCATGGGTTTTTGCATGAATGTTGATTTTTAAAACACTGCATTAAAATATATGCTCTTGATGACTGAGTTGGGTTGTTTTGCATGAGTAATAGGAAAAAGCACAGCCACTCCATCTTCCTGGACGCCCTAACAGTTTTATACCTAAGCAAATAATCATTCATAAGTGAAAGCAACTAAGGCCACCCTCAGGAATGAAAGGCTTCAGAAAGAATTTTATATATATTTCCTTCCTTCAAAAATTGCTTAAAGAAATATTACAACATTTTTAAGAATAGGGAAGATGTAGTATTTCCTTCAAATACTAATGAACAATGAAATAAAAAGCCTACAAAATAGTCTAGATAATTATAGTTATGTAGATATGAAGCTTAATGCAAATGTCAATCTTGAAATAGAAGACAATGTAATGTGAAAAATTAACAATCTGTATCCAGAATCATAAATAATATAGATAAAAATTAAGAATAGGAAGTTTAGGGAGGAAACAAAAAGTTTTACATTTATTATCTTTTAAAGAGGAAATGAAGATATCTTACTTTGACCTTCACAATTTTTTTGAGGTTAAATTCACATAACATAAAGTTAATCTTTTTAAAGTGAACAATTTAGTGGCATTTAGTACATGTGAAAATTTGATATTTTGTGCATTACAGATTATAATTTATATAATGCAACCACCACCTGGACCTAGTTCCAGAAGATTTTCATCACCCTAAAAGGAAACCTCATACCCATTAAGCAATTGCTTCCCATTTCCCTTTCCCTTAGGCCCTAGCAACCACCAATTCATATTCTATCTCTATGTATTCACCTATTCTGGGTATTTAACATAAATGGAATCATACCATACCTTTTGTATCTGGCTTCTTTCACTTAGTATAATGCTTTTAAACTTATCCATTTTGTAACATGTGTCAGACATTATTCTTTTTTATGACTAATATTCCATTGTATGTATAGACCACACTTTGTTTATCCATTCATCCACTGATGGATGTTTGGGCTACTTCAACCCTTTGGCCACTATAGATAATGCTGCTACGAACAAGCATGTATATGTATTTGTTTATCTATTTTCAAAGTCTTAGAAGAAAACATAGCAGCATATCTTCATGATCTTGGATTTGGCAATGGGTTCTTAAGAGTGACACCAAAAGCACATGCAACAGAAGAAAAAAAATAGATATATTGAACTTAAATAAAATTAAAAACTTTTGTGCTACAAATTGATAATCAATTATGAATTATTGAAAAGATAATTCATAGAATGACAGAAAATATTTGCGGATCTGGGTACAAGGGACTGTGTCCAAAATATATAAAGAATTCTTACAACTTAACAACAAAAAGACGAACAATGTAATTTTAAAAATTGACAAGGATTTGAACACACATTTCTCCAAAAATATATCCAAAAGTCCTCCAACAAGCTCATGAATAATCATTAGGCATTAAAGAGCTGCAAATCAAAATGACAATGAAGTACCACGTCACACCCACTAGGATAGTTAGAATTTTTAAAAATAGAAATGACAGGTGTTGGTAAGTTGTGGAGAAACTGGAACTTTCAGATATTGCTGGTAGGAATATAAGGTGATTCCACCACTATGTAAAGGTTTGGTGGTTCCTTAAAACTTAAGCATAAAATTACCATTTGACTCAGCATTCCTGGCTGTATGCCCAAAAGAATAAAAACAAATGCTTTTTACAATTTTAATCATGAAAATATTACATCATATTTTCAGGTAAGAATTAACTGCTAGTAGAATAAACATATAGGGTTAAAAGAAAGGAAATTTAGTGAAGTATGTAAAACAGTAAAGAAAAGCAAAAGATTAAAATAACACTATAGCTATCTCTCAGGAAAATAAATACAAATGGGTTAAAAAACCCATTTTAGAAAAAGAACAAACAAAAAGATTATCAGAGTGGCTCAACCAACTACTTCAACTATATGTTTGTTTTTATAAAGGATGCACCTAAACAAAATTATTTATAACAATAAAGGGATTGCAAAAAATGTTTTAGACAGAGATATTTTATTTTTGTACTCTTCAGCTACCAAATGGTCTACAGACCATTTGATGGACTACCAGGGAGCCCTCAGCTGCGAAGTGGGCAATCTGGGGGGAACCTTAACCTTTCAGGAAAAATTAGAAGTAGCCTCTCAATGCTATGTCTGCTTGATGCCCCCAAATCTGAGCCAGCTACAGAATTGCCTGACAATCACTCTATGGAATGTTATGGACACCATTCCAATCAAGGCTTATGCAGGTAAAACAGAATTAGGCATGACTAAAAGAACTGCATGGTCTTGGATACTTGGTTGACAAAACTTGTCTCACAAGTGATAGCAAAAGGATCTAGGTTCCTCGTTTATTACATGGCTTGGCCTCATTCATTCATTCAGCCCATGCCAAGTCAATACAGGCCACTATGCTAAACTTTGGGAATTCAGCAGTAAACAGATCTTGAATTCAGACAAGATCTGACCCCAATGGAGCTTACATTCTAATCAGAGGAAACATACAGTAAACAGGAAAGGAGAGAATAAATAAAACAATTTCAGAAAGCAATTTTAATGACACTAAGCATTATAAGAATGCTAAGAACTAAGAAAATAAACAAAGTAATGGGTTAGAAAGTGCTTGGGGAGGGGACCACTTAGCTTTGGTAATGAGGAAAGGCTTCATTGAAGAGACACTTAAGCTGAGCTGTGAATGCAAGAAAGGGACAGGTTTAATATAGATGGTATTGAGGGATCTGAAGGAGGTCACCTAAGTCAAGGGAAACAGCAGGTGCAAAGAGCCTGTGATAGGAAGAGCTTGCTCAAGTGCAGGGTCAGCTCATGGTCTGAGGCAGTCAGCTTTTCTGACCAAGAAAAATCCATATGACTCCTTCCCACACAAAGAACAAGCACATCCTCTCTTGAATGGAGATATTCAAATGCCCCATCATTCACATCATGCAATTTAATGTCTATGATCTCTGGGTGATGCATAATTCTTTCCAACAGATCCAGCCTTGGTTCCTTAGTGTATAAACTAAATGCTTAAGTATTTGCTCCCCTGACTTGTATACTAACATAAAATGCAGTCGTGGGGCAAAGACAGAATAGCCACTATTAAAACTCAGGACAGGAAGCATGGGAAACATGCAGCACTTAGTGGTCCACAGCGTGATGGAATCTTGCTGGTCAGGCATTAGAAAGGCAGGTGCCTTGTATGAATAGGGATTTGGCAGCCATTCTGCTCTCTGGAAGGCATTCCCTTGTCACTCTCTCTTCACAGCTCCTGAAATTCTTTCTTGTTATCTCTCTCCAAGGATACATCTGAATTGTAGGAAGTGGAGAGTGCATGCTCCCTGAGAATGGTAATATTTTCCATTGCTTCCTACTGGCACAGGTTTAGGGGACCAACGGTTGTTTTATGACTTCAACAGGGCTCATGGATTTTTTTGGCAATATAATTTCTCAAACACTTAGAAAACTTCCAATCTATCTGTTTCCATACAGTGTTCTTTCATAGACATTATTCCTATATGTGCTTTATCTCTATGCTTCTTCAACCCCCCACATCTTCCCCTACTCTACTTTAAGGCCTTCTGAAATAAGACTTAGCTTAGGCGGACTGTAATTTTCACTGAAAGGCTGAGGACTTCATTTTAGTTGAGCACTTCATAAAGCCTCTGGCACATGAAGATGTTTTAATCTTATTTCCTACAATTTGGTGTCCAAAAGCAAGTGGCTTCCCTAAATTTGCAAGGCCTTTAATTGTTGATTGCAAATCAACCAATTCTTTCTTCAGCTCATGTCTTTCCTATAATCTCTTTATGTAAACACCAAATGTAACAGAAAGTAACACACCATAACATTCTAATTTCTGTTCAGCAGCGATGGTCTGCTAGCTATGTTATCATGACAGCAGTTTCACCAAATATTTTTTACTGCATATGCTGAGTCTCCATCTTTCCACCCTGTTCTAATATTTCTCCTTCACTTACTTATTGGCCATGCCAATACATACTACACTATGTTTTTATCACACCAACATCTCCTTTCAAGGTACTAGTTTCTGTATTAGTTATGGCAGACTAAGCTCCCATGAGAAGAGGTTGCTGTGTTAATTCAGATGAAATATGTTGGGGGCTTATAGTGAATGAGCAGTGGAAATGACAGGACGTGGTCAAATTTCAGATAAAACTTACAGGTATAATCAACAAAACAGGCTAATGCATTGGCCAGGGAAGCTCTAGGAAAATGGTAAAGAACCTCCTAGATGTTTGGTCTGCATAACTGGGTGAATGGTGTTCCCATTTTCCAAAATGGAAACATCTGACATTTGACTTGACTCAGATTTGAAAGACAAAAAGGACCCAACCAACCAAATATTTATATATGGGAAGAAAGAGAGATAGAGAGGAAGAAAGAAAGGGAAGGAAGGAAGGAAGGAAGGAAGGAAGGAAGGAAGGAAGGAAGGAAGGAAGGAAGGAAGG